>VWYK01087024.1:0-18969 GCA_013399775.1 Semnornis frantzii | reverse complement strand
ACTGAAACAGAAAGTTTATGTATGTTGAAGTAGTAAAAATACTATTATCAGGTGTATTCTGTTAAGTTTTTAGAATGGCAAGTGTTTTTTTTTTTTTTTTTCCATAATGTACTTCCAGCTACTGATTTGTTTCCCAGGTTTCATGTATGGTCCAGAGATGAGGTTTCTTCATTCAGATTATTTTTTTTTAAACTGAACTTCCCTCTTTCTAGGGAACCTATTGATAATCTTACCCCTGAAGAGAGGGATGCTCGAACAGTATTCTGCATGCAGCTGGCTGCAAGAATTCGACCGAGAGACCTGGAAGAATTTTTCTCTACAGTAGGGAAGGTAATTAGTAGGGAGGTTAAGGTGATTCTGAGTACTTCCTCAAGCTGTCCTGCTACAGAATTGGGATTCTGCAGAATTGTAAGCAAGTGGTTTTGTGGAGTTTCCTGTACAGGTGAAGGGGAGAATGAATGGTGGCAAATTAATTTTCAAAGACTTTGAACATGAAAGTGCAGTGTCTTGAGGAGTTCGTTGTTCAGCCTGTGGTGCATTGCAAAACACAGCAGTGCAGTTCTGATTCCAGCAACTTCATTTTTCGCAAGTTTCATTTTTTTGCAGATAGGTCGACCAGTTGTAGTTCAATTTAAAAATCCATTTATGTTTTGAAAAGTTTTGTTTGTCCCATGAGCTGTAATATTTAAAGCATTACAGTGCTGCAGGTATTGGATGTTCCTCTAGCATGCTGCATTTGTCTTCGAATGGCTCTTAGTGTTAGGCAGCATTATGCTGCTCTTGGTTTGCAGCACAGTTGCAAAGCCTTTGGCCTAGCAGATAATTACTTGGTTATTATTACCTTTCTGAGAGATGAACTGCTTTAGTTCCTTTCCTTTAACAGCATGTCTGTGCTTGCCTTTCAGGTTCGTGATGTGCGAATGATTTCAGATAGGAATTCCAGGCGTTCAAAGGGAATTGCTTATGTAGAATTTGTTGATGTTAGTTCAGTGCCCCTGGCAATAGGGCTAACTGGACAGAGAGTCCTGGGTGTACCAATCATAGTGCAAGCATCACAGGTAAGGAGGTGTAAACCTCAGTTTTATTTATGTCGAGTGGCACCTCTGGCTTTCTTGCTGGAAAACTCACTGTTAGAAAACTTGGCTACCATTGAATGTTTGGAAAATGTTTAGCAAGGATGACTTTTTTTTTAATGGACAATTATTTGCTTGCCACAGTTGAGAGGCAAATCAAAGTGGTATAAACATTTTTCACATCTGTATTTCCAAAAAGTGGTGATAAAGAAGCTGTTACAGGGTTAGAGAATTGTAGTATATATTATGTATGCTTTTCAGCATTTTTGAAGAGTAAGGGATTAGTTCATAAGAGATGAACCAAAATTCTGCACAAAGTTGTTCAGTTTGAAGGCTTTAGAAGCTGTCTCTTTCTACACTTGGTCTTGGATCTTGTAGATCTTGAGCTCAAGTCTGGTGGCTAATGTGCTTGTCATTTTGTAAATCTGCTAGTTTTAGCTGGTAGATGTATCCAGCTTATGGGGAGGGCTTTTCTGTTGATTCTTGCAGAAGGTGAGGTTTTCTGTTTTCCTTTTCTTAGGCAGAGAAGAACAGAGCAGCAGCGATGGCAAATAACCTGCAGAAGGGCAGTGCAGGTCCTATGAGACTCTATGTGGGATCATTGCACTTCAACATAACTGAAGATATGCTTCGAGGAATTTTTGAGCCCTTTGGCAGGGTAAATTTTGATTTGACTTCTTCTGTTAGGGCAGTTTGTTTCGAAAACCTAGATCACTTGTAGACCATGGAGCTTCTGGGAATAATTGAGCTTCACACCTGCAGACCATTTGTTTCTTTTTCTCACTCTTCTCTGCTTGTATATCCACAAGGCTCAAGATGCGTAGTTAGTATTGGAGAAGAATGAAGGCTTTGATCTGTGATTTGGTCCTGTGATTTTGAATGGCAGGCCTTACAGGAGAATTCAATGAGTACCTAGAATTACTAAACAGAAAACCTGAACCAATAAATCCCTCAGCTATGTCCCGCTTCTGCGGCTTGTAAATGGCTTCTTCCCCTGCTGCCCTCTGTGGCTTTGAAGGAGCTCTGTTTCACAGGTTAAAGCACACAATCAGGCCAGAGTTCTGTTAACTCTGGATGCAGTAGTTTAATCTGTGAGAATTGGTGCTGCAGTTGTAGCTTTTGTCATAGCTCTGTCACAGGCAGGCACCTCTTTTGATCACCCAGCCCCAGCTGGCGGCGTGGTCATTGGATGTATTGTGAGAGATCATGGTGTGGAGCAGGGCTAATCCAAAGCTTCCAGTACAGACACAGTGAATGTTGGTCCTCTTATGCCAACTAAGTTACTCTGGGTATATCTTGCATTAGATGGGAAAAGCCGAATACCTCATTTGCTGCTTAGTGGGGAAAAATACAAATAATTGATGTTTTTTCATACTATTTTTGGACCTTCTGGAGCATGTCCAGAGGAGGCCACAAAGATAATCAGAGGACTGGAGGACCTCTGCTGTGAAGACAGCGGTAACATTTGTGGTTGTTTAGCCTGGAAAAGATAAGGCTCCAGGGAGACCTCAGAGCTACATTGCAGTATCTGAAGGGGACCTACAGGAAGGTTGAGGAGGGACTGTTCAGAAGGGCATGTGGTGACAGGATGAGGGCAGTGGCTTGAAAATAGAGTAGGGTAGATTTATGTTGGACATCAGAAGGAAATTCTGCACAGTGGGGGTGGGGAGGCACTGGAACAGGTTACCCAAAAAGGTGACAGAGGCTCTGTCCTTGGAGACTTTCAAGATCAAACTAGATGTGTCCCTGTGCATCCTGCTGTTGTTGGAGGTGTCCCTGCTGCTTGCAGGGGGGTTGGACGAAATGCCCTTTGTGGGTCCCTTCCAACCCAGTGCAGTCTGGGAATCTCGTAATATGAGCCTGCTCTCATACATATTGTGACAGTACTTTTCTGATGCTTTAAATAAAGCTTTAAATAATTGTAGGGTGTTCCCCTACAATTTTGTTCTGTAAAAGCTTGAAAAATTGCAACAATTTATTGACTTATAATCCATGTTGCTGTTTTAGTTTTTTTTTGTCTTAAGGTCTGGCAGTAGGATTAATATGGTTCAGGAGGCTGATGTATGAAGCTGTGAGGTTTTCTTTTCCTCTTGATCCCTCAGGGATCAGTCCTGGGACCAGTCTTGTTCAGCATCTTTGTCAGTGCCATGGACAGAGGCATTGAGTGCATCCTCAGCAAGTTTGCTGACCACAACAAGCTGTGGGGCGCAGCAGACACACTGGAGGGCAGGGATGGCATCCAGAGAGAGCTGGACAAGCTGGAGAGGTGGGCACAAGCCAACCTCATGAGGTTAAACAAGACCAAGTGTGAGGTCCTGCAGCTGGGTTGAGACAATCCAAGCACAAATACAGACTGGACAGTGCCCTGAGGAGAGGAACTTGGGGGTGCTGATGAATGAGAAGCTCAACACGAGCCAGCAGTGTGCACTTGCAGCCCAGAAAGCCAACCAGAGCCTGGGCTGCATCAGGAGGAGTGTGGCCAGGAGGTAGAGGGAGGTGATTCTCCCCCTCTGCTCTGGTGAGACCCCACCTGGAGTACTGCATCCAGTTCTGGAGCCCCTGGGACAAGAGGGATGTGGAGATGCTGGAGTATGTCTAGAGAAGGGCCACGAGGGTGTTCAGAGGATCTTTGATCACCTCTGGAGAACCTCTCCTCTGAGGACAGACTGAAAGAGTTGGGGCAGTTCAGTCTGGAGAAGAGGAGGCTTCGAGGTGACCTTATTGTGGCCTTCCAGTGTCTGAAGGGGGGCTACAAAAAAGCTGGGGAGGACTTCTTAGGCTGTCAGGTAGTGACAGGACTAGGGAGGAAAGTTCTTCATCATTACAGTGGTGAGAGCCTGGCATGGGTTGCCCAGGGAGGTGGTTGAGACCCTGTCCCTGGAGGTGTGTAATGCCAGGCTGGATGAGGCTCTGGCCAGCCCGATCTAGGGTAGGGTGTCCCTGCCCATGACAGGCGGCTTGGAACTAGATGATCCTTGCGGTCCTTTCCAGCTCTGACTGATTTTATAATATACTTCATTCTTACACTTAGTCCTCCTTCTTCTGTGTTACTCTCTCTTCCCAGTGCTGTTTTATGGCTTGTGAGTGACCTGTTGATAGGTTCTAAACTCTGTAATTGTAAATTTTTCAGAGTTCCCACATGTCTTTTCCTTAAAGACCCTGACTGAAGTCATGCAGACTGCTTACTTTGTAAAATGGAGTTCTTAGCCCATGAGGTGCCACAGGTGTAATGTGCCAGTTAGGAGTTGATGGGGTCTGAATGTATGTTGTCTGCTAGAATGTTGTAACAGTACTGAGCCTTTACCTGTGGCTGGATTCTATAGAGAAATTGTTCCTCAGGTTTACAGGAAATTGTTTACAGGCTTCTGTTTCAGTACCACAGTACTTACCTAGCTGCCTGCACACTAACTCTGTCTAGCAAGAAATGAGGAGCTGATTGAAATCTTCAGTAGTCATTTCACATTGCTCTCTGTTCACTCGGCAAGGCTGCATTCAGGTTTTGTTTTGGTACCCTGCAGTTTGTTCCAGAATGTCTGGTATTAAATAACTTTACTTTTCTTTTTAGATCGAAAGCATCCAGCTAATGATGGACAGTGAAACTGGACGCTCAAAAGGATATGGATTTATTACGGTATGGCTGCAACTGCCAAGCTTCCTAGACAGGTTCCTCCTCTAGTTGTGCAGTGTACTCAGCGGTCTCTAAGTCTCTTGGAAATGTCATGTTGCAGGATGTCGAACAACAGCATTGTCCTCTGTGGCGGTTGAACAGTGCAGGTGTTTAGAATTGAATAGCGTACTTTGTGCTTTGTGTCTGGTAAAGCAGTGCAGGCAAAGACACTAACAAAGGCTAGCACCTTACAGGTGCTGTAAAAATGATTGAGCTTTTTAGGAGAGACTGAATTTTAGATGCTAAAACTTTAAGTTGGAAACATCTTTCCTCTTTACTCTCAGATACAGAATTTTGTGAATTTGAGTTTCTTGGCTAACCTGGCAATTTGTCATGGAAAAAAGTGTCTCAGCTGGGACCTCTGGCATTTGAAGAAAAGTGAAGCCAGGCTAACTATGTATGTAACACTCCATGCTTTTAATGCTGGCAAAATACTTAATTTGATGTTACACAGCATAAAGCAGAGCATCTGCTAAGAACAGACAGCGAATGCATAGCAGCTGGAGGTTACAAAGCGGCTCTTCTTGGCAACTGTTGAAAGAGAATTGCAGCCCTGACTTCTGTGGATGATACAATCTAGTTGCTGTAGCTTCTACAGCAATACACTCTTACCTAAACAGGAGAAAGTAAATATCCAAACTCCTCTGTGTGTTGAGTTGAAATGGAAAATCCAGAGCATGTTTAAGGCAACTTGTTGTTATTTGTCACCTTAAATGTAGTGTTTCTCATATTTGTTTAGCTGGCTGTTCCTCACAGCAGGAGAGTTACTGTCAGCATCGTTACTGAGTTTATATTTTTCCCACTCTACAGTTCTCAGACTCTGAGTGTGCCAAGAAGGCCTTGGAACAACTCAATGGATTTGAGCTGGCTGGTAGGCCAATGAAAGTTGGACATGTAACTGAGCGCACCGATGCTTCTAGCGCTAGCTCGTTTTTGGACAGCGATGAGTTGGAACGGACTGGAATTGACTTGGGAACAACTGGTCGCCTTCAGTTGATGGCGAGGCTGGCAGAAGGTTCGTGGAGAGAATGGAGCGTGTGGAAGGGGGTGGGAGGATGCAGTTAGGGTTACCGCACCCTGCACAGAAGGGCATTGTTAAACCTTTGACAACAGCAAGATCTGACACTTGGGGTGCCGCGTCCCTGGCTGAGAAACACTTGCTCCAAGCTGCCTTCCTCTCCTGTTGCAGGTACTGGTTTGCAGATTCCACCTGCAGCTCAACAGGCTCTTCAGATGAGCGGATCCTTGGCATTTGGAGCTGTGGCAGGTAAGTGACAATCTTAAGTGTTTTTCAAAAACAATTTGGTCTTTAACTGCATTCTGCAACCCTGTAAAGTGGGAATGTAGGTACGACAGCATGCGTTACTAACTCCGATGTTGCAAATTCACTCTAGCAGTGTATGGCACCTTGGATGGGCATCATCCACTTTTTATTATTTTTGTCAGGTCTATTGTAGTTCTTTAATTCATCTTTACTATTCCCTGTACTAATGGGGACTTCTGTGTTTCACTGTTGACCGTTAAAAATGACAGACTCAACTGGGAGGGGATTGACCATTCTGAAAGAGCAGAGCTGTACCGGGGGCAGGATTATTAGGATTTTATGGGCAGCCTGGCAACTAAGACTGCGGGAGTGTTAGGTTTATACAGTGTGTGTCCTGCTGAGCAAGGGCACTGTATGACAGGGGATCTGAGTTGTTTTATAGTTTGTGTGTGCTGTAAGTGGGCATTTGGACGTGTTACTGAGACTTAATTTTGTTGTGGGAGGGAATGAGGCTGAGGATATGATTGCTGTAGTTCATAGATAACAATAACAAATTGTTCAAGAGGGCTTCAAAACTAGAACAATGGGTAACTTCCCACTGCAGGTGAGGAATTTACAGTGTGAAATTTCTTTGTGTTTTCTATTAATAGAAGCGCAAAAGACAGTAGAGAAGACTTAAATGTCACAAATAACTAGATGCTGGAATGTGTGGGAAAAGGCAGAAAACCACTGAAAAGATGGCATTGATTTGTTTGTCATCCAGCAGTTTGTGACAGAAGCGATTCAGAGTTTAGATGCACCCAAATACTTTAGTAAAGTGCTTTAGATACATCCTTCGAAGGAAAAGGAACTGGCTACTGAAAGAAAACTGTGGGTTGAGCAAAAAGTTGGTGATGTTCTGCTTGAAGAAAAAGGCAGTCACAGTGGCAAGGGAAAAGCTTACCTAGTCCAGATATAGAAGGAAATGTAAACGACATTAAAATGAAGTCACATTTAATGTAGGTGAAAAGTCTTGCTTCCAAACCGGTGTAGTCAGTGAGAACTGAGAAACTTAAAAATGCACCAGTCCTTTCCCCACTCCCACAGCTAAAACAAGCAAGCCAAAGAAATCCAAACTCCCCAGCCTGGGTACATGGTCAAAATTGTCTGACACAACTGTTAGGACAGCACGGAATTGGATTGAACCAACCTGGCTGTGTAGGAATAAATTACATGGCTGAATCCAGTTTTTTTTAGGAATGTGCATGTTTATTAAGTAGCAATAAAAGTGGTAGGACTGTCATTGTTATTCCAGTTGTATTGTACAAAAGGAACAATACAGACGTGCAACTTGAGTAACTTTGGAAAAATATACAACTTCTTACTACCGTAGTCATGAGCTATCCCCAAAGTAAGATTTGGTTATGGATTAAAGATCTCTTTACTCTTGTTAGAGAAAATTACTACCAGGAATTGTGTCATTATGGGAGACTTTAACTTCCCTGATACAGATTGGAGAAGAATTGCTAGTAATAATGGTGGGGCCCAGATATTCCTGGATGTGATATCCGACAAATTTCTTCATCAAACACTCACTGACTCATGAAGAGGGGATGCTATTTTAAACTCAATTTGGTAAGTAATGAAGATGTTATGGATGAGAATAGAAATGACCATTGACTTGAAGGATCATGAGTTACTCAAGTTTAAATGGAAGGATAAATGAAAGAGATCTGTAATTAAGGCTTCTGATTGCAAAAGTAGTGGCTGAAGAAACAGGGCAATGAAGTCAACTGGTCTAAGTGGCTTGGGTGTTTGAACAGGCAGGATGTAAAATATATCTGCAGTTCCAAACTGCTAATGCTACATTGCATCTGTGTTCCATGGAAAGGAGAAACCGTCCTGGTAGAAGTGAGCTCTACACCGACCTGAGGGATTATCTCAAGATAAATAAGGATTAAGCACAGGGCCTATAAACAATAGGGAAAAGGGCTGATAACACTAGTTCAGGAGATAGATGAAAAAAGAATTGCCTGCCATCAACCAAGAGTTAGACCTTGTATGAGACCTGAGAGCATACAGGAAGAGTTACCAAAATCTTGAACTAAAAAGGAGGTTGGGCTAAGGTTGATGAAAAATTATTCTCAACATATTTCAGAAGAATCTTACTGCTTCAGTTTGTCATAATGTTTGGAAATTGAGGAAAGTAAAGTAGGAATATGGATGAAAAAAGAAGTAATTCACAAGGTCAGAGCTAAAAGCAAGAGCCGAAGTTACTCAGCTCTGAGTAGTAAGGAAGCTCCCACTAATTTAGTGAGGAAGTAGGTGCATGAAGGCTGGTATCTGATATTGCAAATAAGTATTTTAAATCTGTAATGCAGTGTATAGCTGGAGCATCAAACTCTAAATTACCTACACTAAAGAGGAAGGAAGAATAAGGTTCTTTTGCTGGTTTCAAGTCCTGTTGCTTTGACTTCACTTCTCCTTCAAAAGTTAAAGATAGGTAAACCGAAGAGTGTTTTTAACATACAGCACACTTCAAGAGAAACTGCAGTTATAGACTCATAGCCTTTGACAAAACTGGCTTTCCCAGACAGAGGAAAAGTAGTAGAACTCTTCTCTCTGAACATTTGGAAGCTAATAAACCAGAGAAGGGAGTAGTACAGGAAGTACTGCGGAATGCACAAAGTGTGTAAAGATACTGGCTCAGAACAAGGGGAGCTGCTTTTGAGGGGAAAACTGGCAAAGTCAGAGGCTGGTGAAACCAAAGTTCAGGTCCTGGGCTGATCTTAGTTACTATTTAGATGAATAACGGTTTTCAGCAAGGAGAAGTGAGGTGAGTAAATACAGAGGTGCTGTCAGTAAGGGGTTCTTGGGGTATTGTACATTATTCACCTATTCAGGATTGAAACATATTCTAGTTCTATAGCTTGGGAGTTCAGCAGTGAAAGATGGCCAAAGAGAAGGAAAATACCTAAGTAGTCATTTCACCCATGAGTGAACGTGAACTGTAAGGATGGCACGTTGTTGAAGAGGGAGCTTAATTAAATACTAAACTAGTGCTTAATTAAAATATTCATTTCATGTGAGACCTGAGAACTTGAATGCTTAAACTCATGGAGAAAATTCCAGCAGGAAGAAGAATTGAAACAGAACACTTGTGACTGTGTAATTTCCATTCTCTAGTAAATTCTATCTGAAAATTTGAAACTTAAAAGAACCATAAGGTGATAGGACACTTTTCTAATGCTTTTTGGGTCAAAACATTGCCTGTTTATGAAAAATATGGTGCTGCAATAGAGGGACAAGTAAATGTCACTTCCGTTTGATCTGCTGTTGTGGTAGGTGTAGGTAGTTACTTAGAAAACTGGGGACTACTTGGCAGACTTTGCTTTCTTCAAACCTTGCTATGCTTCACAATAAACACGCAAGTTCCTTTTGGTTTAAGCCATGGATATGTCTGTATTTCTTTGTATTAAGCATGGACTTGTTAGCCGCACTAAACTCTGCCCTTACAGCCTGTATACACAAAACATAGTGATACTGATCTTAACTTGACAGGTGGCTTAGTTTTAGCTCACACATACTATTGAAAACTGCTTATAGGGAAGAGTAAGAACTGATAGCAAAGAGTGACAATGAATTTCTGAGTGCATTTAGAAGTGAGGACTATGAGCAACAGGAAAGTTCAGTTGGATTGATGGAAGTTTCGGTGGACCACAGGGTTATGTAGCAGAGATGGGAGGTAATTAACCTATCACAGAAACATTCAGGTTGGAAATGACCTTCAGCATCACCAAGACAAATCAATAATCCTACTCAACAAGGTTCACCCTGTGGAACTTGTTCCACAAGGTGCTGTTAGCCGGTCTTAGGTTTAGAGCAGATTTGCCTCTTGACCCTAGACAGAACTTGAGCTGGTCATCTGTGGTGGGTGGCCAGGTTTGCAAGTGACTTGGAGCATTGTTCTCCAGCCCAGGCTGCTTGATGTTTGAGTTCAGCTGACTTGATGCAGTGTGCAGTTGTGTTGGGAGTTGCCAAGGGATAATAAGTCTGTCCTCATCTAATAGAGTGACTTGGACTTGGGATCTTACTCTTACTGGTTTTATACACATTTGTTTACAAAAAGGTTTGGGTAGTAGTGAGCTAGGCAGTTAGAGATTTGGCCAAACCCAAACAAGCTAAGAGTGTTTCTTATTGCGGTATTTTGAGGAATTCTTTGTGTTCGAATACAAGGAGGGAAACATGCTAAATGTAACCAACTCTTGTTAGAGCTCAATCTTTAGAGCTGGTACCTTCCATTGTTTTGTTTTTTTCAAGCTGGTCCCCATTATGTGTCCTGTGGAAGGAAGTCACTTGGAAAGGCACTTGAAGCCCCATTTGGGGCTCTCAGCACCTAATACTGAGACCAAAAACTTCACTCACATTGTAGACAAGGGTTTATTAGAATTGGGGAAAGTATGGTGATACCTGACACCTGCAGATGTTCTTAAGCAAGCTTGGGAAACTTACCTGTGGTCAGTCGGCTCACTGCTTTCTAAACAAGTGAATACTGCTGAACTTGAATCTTCCACCTCCTTGCGTTGATGAATTTAATTGGAGCACAAGAAGGATACACTTGCATTTCCAGCATTCTGAAGCTGTCTCTTGGTCTAAAGATGTCAAGTATTGGAGTCATAAACTGGGAAATGGTTGAAAGGTCTGTGCTTGTTCCTGTTACTTCAGATTGGGACAGCTGTCATTGGCATTTTCTTGGCAAATTAAGTGTTTCTAGCATTAGAAAATGTTAGAATCTGAAAAATAAAGAAGTAGCTTGTGCCATTATGGCATTTATGTGGAAAGATAACAAGTGAAATACCACCTTATTCTACTTGAAATTTGGTAATACTTTCAGAATGTCACATTTGTGTAACTGTGCTGAAATGCTTCCTGTTAGTAAAGATGTCAAACTGCTAATGCCTGTGAGAACTGCTGCTGTTGTTTTGCTGTTTGTTGTGGAACAAAAATACGTCTTGCAAAGTAAGCACAGCAAAGGCAAGGTGGAAACAACACATTGAATTCAAGGACATGATGATGTCTTTCCTTTTAAGGTATTGTTTTCCTTTGAAACGTGCTTTCCTCCGTGGGTGTGGAATATGGAGTATTTCAGTTGAAATGAGTGAAACTAGAGAGGAACAGTGAGAACGGGTGGAGGTGCTTATCTTAACAACAAAAATGCAGGCTAAGCAACCTGACTGGGAGGTAACAGTACAGTAATGTTAGCAAGAATACTAATTAATCTCTGTATATTTTTCTTCAGATTTGCAGACAAGACTATCTCAGCAGAATGAAGGTAAAGTAACATGTAATGGAACTTGCCACTAGTAGGTTTCATTGTAGATGTCTGTAAATGAAACACTTCTGGAGTAGAATTTGCTGACAGCTTGAGAAATTGTGTTAGTGTCTGTAGGAGTTGTTCTGTGTATTGATGATCCACTGAAAATAACATATGTTAAACACTTCCTCTTCTTCATAGCATTTCCCTAGTGTTGGGAGCGTTTCCCAGCCATATGCTAGTCCTGGAAAACTGAGTGGGTTTGTGCTTTTATTTGTGGATTTAGGTGTGGTGGGGGTGCTCCTGTCTTAGAGGTAGGGACTAGAGAGGTTATTTGGAAGTTTGGGGTTCCTCTCTCTGGAGTACTCATTACCTTACTCTGACTACAACTCTTCATTGTCTGCACTGGGAGGAGAGTGGGTGGCAGTTATTTCAGCTAAATGAACCAAAAGTTGCAGCCTGTAGTCAGGTAGTTCTTCCTAATACCATGTACTGTGACGATGAGCAGCAATGACAAGTAGTAATGTCATAGTTAATGGAAAGGGACATAGATTTGTTCCACTGCTAGAATATTTGTTGGTTCAGTTGTCGAATCGCTTATTTGCAAAGGGCAACAGACTTTTTGGAAGGATAATTCAATGTGCTTAAAAATGCGTTTTGAGCATTCTCGAAATACGCCTCTTGTGAGATCAGATGGGGTGGTGCCATGCTCTCCTGAGCTGCTGCTCGGCTTCCCTGAGCATGAAAGGTGCTACTGACATGACACTTCAGCAGGCTTTGTAGATGCTTGTGAAAATACAGACATCTGCATTTCCATGTTTATCTTGAAAGCCTGCCAGAGCCAATCTTCAGGGTTACCTTCTCAGCATCAGCTGTAGTTCCGCTGCACTGTTTTCTGTATGGATCAGTTTAATATTACAGGGCACAGATGGTGTCTGATTAGGTGTTGTGCTTTCCTGCCTTTTCTGTTTGGGCAGAACTGTTGCTATTATTGCTGAGTGTTGGGATTGCAGAGAATACATAGAAGATACTCATTGAAACCAGAGCTCTGTGTAGCTGATTCTTAGATTTGGGGTCATTGTTTTGTGTTTTTTTTTTTTTCCCATTCCCACAGTTCTGGCTGCAGCTGCTTCTGTACAACCACTTGCAACACAATGCTTCCAGCTTTCCAATATGTTTAATCCTCAAACGTAAGTGATTTATTATTGTCTGTCCGTGTGGCATTTGTAGATGACTTTAACTTCTGAGGAAGTAGTCACATGTCTCAGAAGGGTTTTTCGTGGATTTCAGGGTGGATTTTGTACAAGTGATAATGACCTGTCCTGTTTTTATTCCACCTCCTACAGTGAAGAAGAAGCTGGATGGGATACAGAAATTAAAGATGATGTGATTGAGGAATGTAACAAACATGGAGGAGTTATTCACATCTATGTAGACAAAAACTCTGCTCAGGTATGCTTGGTTCCAAGGAGAGCACTAAAGCAGCAGCTTTGAGGGGACTTGTGCCTTTGCAGTGCTAGAGGGAGCATTACAAATACTGTGGTGGTGTGTTTTTTCTCCCTAGCCCAAATCTAAGCTGTGCAGCTTTTGCAGAGTGTAGGAGGTTCCTTCCTAGTTTGAGTCACTGTGTAGGTCAAATACAGGCAGGTGAACAGTCTCCTGGTGCTGCAGTCTACTCTTAGGGAGTGACACAGCTGAAGTTACTGTAGAAACACATGCTGAAGAGTAGTGACCTCATTAATACTGGCATTTGGCTTTTCCCTTGAGCTGTGCATTTACCCAAGGCCAGGGCCTTTTTCTGTTGCTAGGAAATAGTGGCTTTAGCACAAAGGGCACCTCCATCTCACAGGCTNATGACCTTGAAGAGTTACAGGGCTGGGATATCCAGAGTTTCTCTGGGGAACTTGTGCCAGTGCTTTGCCACCCTCACAGTGAAGAATTTCTTGCATCTAAATAAACCTCCCCTTTTTCAGTTAAAACCACCCCTCCTCGTTTTCCCAACTGTGTAGTTCATGTGTACCTAGAAATGGTTATGCTTACAGGTGATGTTCAAGTCTTGTGGTAGGCAGTAGGAGCCCCTGAAGTTGTAATAGGGAGGAGACAAACAAGGGCTACTGGTGCAGACTTTATTACTGTTTGAGGGACTCAGCCTGCACCTTAAGAAAGCTAATGACTTTTTTTTTTCTGTGTTCACTTTTGTTTACACAATCCCCAAATGGTCTCTCTCTTGCCCCTGTATTTCAGCACTTAGAGTACAAACTGTGGGAGGTCTGTAAAAGTTTGGGCTTTTTGGAACCTATTCTATATAGAATTTGCAGCCCAAACCGCAGCACAGTTTTCAAATGCTGTAACAGTCTAACGATATCTACCTCTGGAAGCGTCCTGTCATCTTCCACTCTGTTGTTGTGGGCTGAAATCTGCACTGGTGTCCATGCCATGACTGCTTCCATGGGATTGTTCTGCCCTGGTAATGCACTTGGCAGTTGCTACCCTTGAGTGACTTGTGTCACTCAACCCTTTCGTGTGGGTTACTGAGAGAGGAGAGATGAGCCACAGCCCCATAAAGCAGCATCCAATCCAATTTTCCTAGTGTGTCTTAAACTTCAGGCTCACTGTTCTGTTGAATCCACTGGCCTGAGGTGAGGTAGAAGCCTTTCCCAAACTTAGATTAGTCCATTACTGCCTTGGAGAAAAGAGAGGGTCCTTTTGGCAGATGGGAACAAAAACCCCATGCAGCTCCTCCCAGAACATCACCCAAAACCACAGCAGTCCTCAGCATACTTCACCCAGGTTCTGAGCACCTAGAGCTGCAAACCTGCTTCACTTTAGCGAGTGGATTTCAAATGAAAGCTGCAGTTGCTGTGTGCTGAGTGAGCTGTGCACCACAGGGAGCCCCTTTCCTCACTGCACAAACACAAGTACTCACTGTTATCTAAAAGCACTGCGTTTGAATGCAGGTTTCCTCTGTGCTGCTCTGTTCTCCAGGCTTAAATTCTGGTCATGTTTTCTTTTTTGAAGTGATTTTGGCTTCCGTCTTTTTAGGGTCTTTTCCCAGACTTCCTAGGCTGAAGGCTTTCAGAGATAAACCATGTAGGTGTGGTTTGGTGTGAACGAGAGGATTGCAGTCCCAGCTGCATGCCTGGCCTTGTGTACTGCAGTGGTGCATTGGGGAGGACTAAAGCTTTATGTTGCTGTACCTCGTGTCAAGGTTTGAGCAGGAGGAGGCTGAGAACAGAACTGTTGCTTACTGCCTTAAACATCAGCCCCTGGGCTCACATTTCCCCTCCAAGAAGGAATGAGTTGGATGGCAGTGGGAGAGTTAGTGCAGGCTAGCTGTGGGCATATGCAGGTCTTGCAGTTGTTGAATGTGAACATTGCAGTGCTCCAGATTGCATTGGGTTAGAAGGGACCCTCAAAGGTCATCCCTTGCAGGGACACCTCCATCTATATCAGGCTGCCCAAGGCCACATCAAGTCTGATATTGAGTGATTCCAGGGACAGGGCCTCTACCACATCCCTGGGCAGCCTGTTCCAGTATTTCATCACCCTCATTGTGAAGAACTCCCTCCTGATATCCAGGCAGGCAGGCTTAGTGCTCCATTTGCAGGTGGAAACCATCAGGTGTCTCTGGCACGGTTAAACCTCAGTCTGTCCGTCATGGTAGTTATCATCATAGGCCTAGCTTCCAGTGCTGTGGTGGACTTTTCATCTCAATGAAGACAGATTCTGAGATTCACATAAGAGAACTTGAACACTGTTTCTCCAAGCACTGGATGTCTCTTCTCGCCCAGGGCAGTGCTTAACCTCTCTGAAAACCAGACTGGACTTGATATCTAGCCTGCCATCTGTGGTTGGCGATTTGACAGATGTCGATGGCTATCCTGCAGCAGCAGAGGCAGCCACACTCCTTGTGGGTTTTTGAGTGACGGATCTGTACTTGGGAGCCATTAGATTCTTCCTTGGATAGGTGATCAGTGCAAGTGAGCAATCTGTTACTTGTTGATTTCAGATCAGGCTTCGTTCTGGTGAGTTTTGCCAGTCCCTGTTTGGAGAAGCTCCACGCTAGGTTAACTCTGAAGCGTGAAGACATGCTAGTCGTATCCTGCCCACTGCTCTGTGTGCTCACGCTCAGTCTGCACTGTTGGCTGATCCCAGTAGGAATGTGGCCTCTGTCACAACCACGCCAGAGGAAATGTTTTCAGGGCAGTGCTGTGGTTATGTTCCTGAGCTCCTCACAGACTGTGACACTTGTGTATTGCAGGGCAATGTGTACGTCAAATGTCCTTCCATTGCTGCTGCCACCGCGGCTGTCAATGCACTGCATGGGCGGTGGTTTGCAGGTGAGTGCACTTCCTGGCCTGTATTTACTCATTAGGTACCGAAGTGGCCAAATCCTGTTGCTGTTAAAATTGGTTGTGCTCTTCTGTTTAGGTAAAATGATTACAGCAGCATATGTACCTCTTCCAACGTACCACAGCCTTTTCCCAGACTCTATGACTGCAACCCAACTACTGGTTCCCGTCCGACGATGAAGATAGATTTAGTCAGTTTTGTACATAGTTATTTTTTGGAGGAAGATTGAGTTACCTTATCTTTTATTTAGATAAAACTAAAGGAAAGGATTTAATGTCATTTTGTGTACACTTCCTGCTATGTTTAAAAATAAACTGAAGTAAGCAGAACTGCAGTGTGTTCATTCTCCCTGACTAGCATTTCCACTGTATACAAAGCTGTTGACTTCTTGTTCTGCCTTGTAATTCTTGTACATTTACTGAGGTGATCTGTAGGAACTGAGAAGTAGCTCATAAAAAACAAGTTCTCTGTAAAAGGCAGATGGGACATGATGACATTTTTAATGTTTAATGAACCTTTCTTTTACTGCAGCAATGACATTTTACATTTCACTAAATGTAGATGATCTGCTCAAGGTTCATATCGGAGGTAGACTCGGAAGGGACATATTTAGTGTTTTGTATAAATGGAAAGTTCAAAGGCTACTGAAAGCTGACTCTAGGGAGCCACTCAGCTTGCTTTGTGCTGAATAATTGGTGAGAATAGAAGGATCAAAGGGGTTTATTTCTTGATGGTAACTTTTGATTAATGTATCTGTAAAAGTTTCTTTGTAAATACTGTGTGAGGTGTGTCTAAAATTCCAAACAAAACCATCTCTGCATTTCCAGGGGAGTTTCTATGTATGCAGTGTGGCACAACTGAAGGATTTCAGCAGTTCACATGGGTAGGAAATACAGAAATGAGTTTTGTTCTGGTTGCGTATAATCTTTGCTCTTTTTAAGCTCTGTGAGCTCTGAAATATATTTTTGGGTTACTTCAGTGTGTTTGACAAAACAGCTTGATATTTCTATCGAAGACTTTCATATTGCAACAATCTTTGTAAGAACCACTCAAATAAAATTCTCTTAAAAAGGCCTCCATGAAGCTTTATTTCTCCACTCTCCTAGTGTGATGCAAGCAGTGTGTGCTGAAGGCAGGCAGTGGGTGCCGTGCAGCAGCAGGAATGCTGCTCCTCCAGGAGAAAGCACAGAGCCAGTTCCTGCTTCAGGGCTGGGGTTTTTTCTGTCTGCAGAGGCAGTAAGTGGCTCTTACCCTTTTTCAGGCCTGCTGCAGATTTGTTGCAGATGTTCTGCCTTGTTTACCTCCACCTTTCACAAATAGTGAATTGTGGGCATGGAGCAGTTGTTGGCCTTTAGTCTCTTTTTGTAGGGAAGCTTGCCCAAGCTGATGGCCCTCTTAGTACCCATTTCCCACCTCCCTTGCACTTGTAATCACTGAATACCAGTAAGTTAGGAATGGGTTAGAAAGGACCTCTGGAGAGCTCGTCCAGCTCCCCTCTAGCAGTCACTCATAGCAGGTTGCCCAAGATTGCAGTGTCTGGGCAGGTTTGGAGAGTCCGCAGAGAGAGCTCTCCCTATAGAGGTGCAATGAGAGTGAGTTGAAAACTTGCGGTAATGATTAAGTAACAGACTAATGGGAGACAGCAGCCACCGGCTCAGGATGAGGGAGCTGATGAGGCCTTCCACAGGCACCTAGGAGTAGACTTGCAGTTGGGCTCTGGCTGTTTCAGGGACTTCACTTCCCCTGACTGTTGCTGGGGAAACTATGCATGTACTTGGGATCAAGGAGGTGCCTCCAGTCCATTGACAACTTGCCCAGCTGATGGGAGAGTTGACAAGAAGAGTACAGCTGGACCTTGTACTGACAAATGAAGGACTGGTTGAGATAGGGGGCAGCCTTGGCTGTAATGACCTTGAGATGGTGGCATTTGGGATCATATACAGTAGGCACAGCCACAAGCAGGACTTCCCAAGGGCTAATTTCAGCCTCTTCAAGGAACTGCTTGAAGAAGTCTTGTGGGACAGGGCTTCAGATGGTAGAGGGGCCCAAGCGAGCTAGTCAAGGCTCGGGTGATGTTTCCTCCAAACTCAAGATCCTGAAGATTAAGAATTCAAGAATGCTGGGAGGCCTGTGCGGGTGAGCGAGGAGCTGCTGAATAAACTCAAGTGTCAGAAGAAAGCCAGTGGAACCTGGGAGAAGGGGCTGGCTACTGAGCTTACATGACTGAGACTTAATCAGAGGATATCAGGATGCAATGAGGAAAGCTCAGGCCTCCTTAGGACTAAACCTGGCAAGGGAGGTTAAAGACAACAAGAAAGGCTCCCTGAAATATGCTGGAGGTAAAAGGAAGACCAGAGGAAATGTGGGCCCACTGCTGCATGAGGTGGGTGCCCTGGTGAGTGAGGATACAGAGAAGGCAGTCACTGGGTGCTGCTTTTGCCTCGGTCTTTATTACTAAGGCCAATTCTTGGGGGTCCCAGACCTTCAAACCACAGAGGAAGTCAGGAGAAAGGTCAATTTTGCCTCTGCTGAAGAACATGGGGTTAGAGATCAGTTAGCTTAACTGAACATCCACAGATCCATGGGCCCTGAGGGGATGCAACTGCAAATGCAGAGGGAGCTGGCTAGAGTGTGCTACACCACTCCGTATCTTTGAAAGGTCCTGGAGAACAGAAGAGGTGTCTGAGGACTGGAGCAAGGCCAAAGTCACTTCTGGCTTCAAAAGCAACAAGAAGGAGCACCTGGTCCATAGACTGGTCCACCTCACTTCCATCCCTGGAAAGGTGATGGAAAAGCCTGTTCTTGGTGCCATCTCAATGCACGTTGAGCTTATCAGTAGTCAGCATGGGTTCTCCAAGGGGAAATTGTGCTTGGCCTTTTGTGATGGCCTAATGGATAGACAGGAGGAGAGGAGTGGATGTGGTCTACCTCGACTTGAGCAAGGGTTTCAGCAGTGTCTGTCATGGCATCCTCACAGCCAAGCTGAAGAAGTGCAGACTGGGTGACTGGATGGTGAGGTGGAGTGGGAACTGGTTGAAGGGGTGATCAAAGAACTGCTGTGATCAGTGGGGCAAACCTCTAGTTGGAGGCCTGTGACTAGTGTCTCCCACATGTTGGTACCGTGTCCAGCTCTATTGAATATCTTTTTCAAGCTACTCTGAGAAGAAAAACCTAGAAGTGCTGGTGGAGAACAGATGACCATGGGCCAGCAATGTGCCTTTGTGGCCAAGAAGGTGCATCAAGAGGAATGTGGCCAACAGGTCGACGGAGGTTCTCCTCTCTCCCATGGTGAGCCACGTCTGGAGTGTTGTGTCCAGTT
>VWYK01087017.1:0-11675 GCA_013399775.1 Semnornis frantzii | reverse complement strand
TTGGGGTTTGTTTAGCTGGTTTGGGTTTCTTTTTGGAGATTATTTGACTGGTTGGGTTTCTTTTGAGGTTTATTTGGTTGATTGTGTTCCTTTTGGGGGTTTGCTCGATTTGGGTTCCTTTTGGGGATCATTTGATTGTTTGGGTTCCTTTGGGGGGGTTGTTTGAGTTCCTTTTGGGGGTTTATTTGTCTAGTTGGGTTCCTTTTGGGGGTTGTTTGGTTGATTTGGGCTCCTTTTGGGGGTTGGCTGATTGCTTGGGTTCCTTTTGGGGGAAGCTGATTAGTTGATTGGGTTCCTTTTGGAGGTTGGTTGGCTGGTTGGGTTTCTTTGAGGGCTATTCTAGTTGGTTGGGTTCTTTTTGGGGGTTCTTTTCTTGTGCAGGTTTCTTGAGGGTTTTGGTGATTTTTTGATTGTTTTTCTTAATCTGTTGTGATTTTTGTCACTGTTGTTGGGCTATTTGTTCCTTTTTTTAGTGTGGATTATTTGTTTTGTTTTGGGATTGTTTGGGTTTTGTTTTGTCCTCAAGTACTTTGGCAATTTGTGATGTGTGGTCACGTGCTTCCTTTGGGGAGTCAGCAAGTCTTCAGTTTTCCTGCAATATGAGACTGGTGACTTGCTAATTAAAGTAATGAAGCTGTCTTTATGCTTTGTAAATGGAAAATGAAAGGATCCTGGCCTTCACTGAACTGAATTTTTGCAGTGGCATCTGTCTGACTCAGATAAAGTTCAAGTGGGAAAGGTGGAGAAAGCAAAAAGTGGTTAATTTAATTGTCTCGTCTGGCATTTTGATGCCATCCTTTAGCAAGGTGGTAGGGACAGGTCACTTCCTATACCAAGTCAGATAAGCAGGGGTGTAAATTTTGAGGTGGTTGAGATTCTTTACCATTTCCTAGCTCCTTTTGTGTGTTACCCTTACTGAAAACACATGCAAAACGTTTTGGTTTTACAGCTTTTCAATGTGTTCATTCACAAAATGAGCAAAGAAATGTTTTAGCAGCTCTTGGTAGTTTCTTCTGTTTCTCTCTTTGTCACAACACTGCTGCATGACTCTCTTCAATCTAAACCCTCTTGTTTTCTGCAGTATGTGGCTCAGTAAACGTTGGTGAAGAAGAGGAAGAATCTGAAGCAGGTTGGATTGAAGGAGCAGCCATCCTCCTGTCTGTAGTTTGTGTGGTGTTAGTAACAGCTTTCAATGACTGGAGTAAAGAGAAACAGTTTCGGGGGCTGCAGAGCCGCATCGAACAAGAACAGAAATTCACAGTCATCAGAGGGGGCCAAGTCATCCAGATACCAGTAGCTGACATCATTGTTGGAGATATTGCACAAGTAAAATATGGTAAACACATTGCTTTAAAAATGAAGCTTTTTTTTTTTTTTTTGGTTTTTAAAGTATATAAAAATATAAAGGAAGTGCACTCACCAGCCCCAGTGATCTCTCCTAGGTGATCTCCTACCGGCAGATGGGGTCCTCATTCAAGGGAATGACCTCAAAATTGATGAAAGCTCACTGACTGGAGAGTCTGATCATGTGAAGAAATCTCTGGACAGAGATCCTATGCTGCTGTCAGGTATGTAGTATTTGTTGGTTCTTGCAGTGGTTTCTTTCTCTGGGAGGTCAACAGCTCAGTTAAAATATCGAGCTTCAAGTCCGGCAGCCTCAGATTTAACCTCAAAAAAAAAAAAAATCATAGAATCATAGAATGGTTTAGGTTGGAAAGGACCTCAAAGATCATCATTGGTGGATGAGAAGCTCAGTGTGAGCTGTCAGTATGCTCCTGCAATCCAGGAAGCCAGTCAGAGCTTGGGCTGCAGCAAGAGCAGTGTGGGCAGCAGGGTGAGGGAAGTGATCCTGCCCCTCAGCTCTGCACTGCTGGGACCCCACCTGGAGTACTGCATCCAGTTCTGGAGCCACTGTTACAGGAGGGCTATGGATGTGCTGGGAGGTGTCCAGAGAAGGGCCATAAGGATGAGCAGAGGGTTGGAGCTGTTCTGCTATGAAGAGGGACTGAGGGAGTTGGGTTTGCTCAGTTACAGGTGACCTTATCGTGGCCTTTCACTATCTTAAGTGGGCTACAAGAAAGCTGGGGAGGGACTTTTTAGGCGGTCAGGAAGTGATAGGACTGAGGGGAATGGAACAGAGCTAGAAATGGGTAGACTGAGACTGGATGTTAGGAAGAAGTTCTTCAGCCTGAGGATGGTGAGAGCCTGGAAGGGGTTGCACATGGAGGTGGTGGAAGCCTTATCCCTGGAGGTGTTTAAGGCCAGGCTGGATGAGGCTGTGGACAGCCTGATCTGGTGTGAGGTGTCCCTGCCCATGGCAGGGGGCTTGGAACTGGATGATCCTTGTGGTCCCTTCCAACCCTGACTGATGCTATGATTCTACGATCTAGTTCTAACTCTCCTGCCATAGGCAGGGACACCTCCTACTAGAACAGGTCACTTAAGGCCTCATCCAACCTGGCCTTGAACACCTCCAGGCAGGGAGCAGCCACAACCTCCCTGGGCAACCTGTGCCAGTGTCTCACCACCATTACTGCAAACAACTTCTTCCTAACATCCACTTTCAATCTCCCCTCTGCCACTTTAAACCCATTCCTCCTTGTCCTGTCATTACAAGACCTTGTCAATAGTCCCTCCCCAGCCCTCCTGTAGGCCTCCTTCAGATACTGCAAGGCCACTCCAAGGTCTCCTGGAAGCCTTCTCTTCTCCATGCTGCAGAGCCCCAACTCTTCTAGCCTGTCCTCATAGCAGAGCTGCTGCAGCCCTCTGAGTACCTTCACGGCCTCCTCTGGACTTTGGGGGTGTTTTTGAGGACCTCTTGTAGGCTTACTCCCAAAAGTATCTAAAAAACCAAAAAACCAAAAAACTTTGTCAAAGCGAGCAACCTCCTCAAACTGCCAAACATCTTGGTGTAGTGGGTTGATGGTTTTCATTTCCAGGTGATAATTTTGGCAATTCAGGCTCTAAGGGGTCACAGTGGTGTTTATGTAGATCTTAATGGTGAAGTTGGAGAACTCAATTCCTCTGTGCTCTGATCAGGTCTGAGTGGAAAACCTGCTTCAATCTTTCCAGGTACACATGTGATGGAAGGCTCTGGAAGAATGGTGGTTACTGCTGTAGGTGTCAATTCTCAGACTGGAATCATCTTTACCTTACTTGGGGCTGGAGGAGATGAAGAAGAGAAGGAGAAGGAAAAAGAGAAGAAGGACAAGAAAAGTAGGCAAAACCTTGAATCCCTGGGGAGGGAACTCCTGGATAAAACCATATTCCAGTCATCTGGAGCAAAAAATCTCTTTTAAATCTCATACTTTATTAGATTTCACAGGGCAAAAAACCAACAAATTGGGCGCAGGAACGTGAGGGTGCAGCACTATTGAGAAGTTCTGCCACATAGATTTTTAATTAAACTTCAGATCTCATTGATCCATTAGAAGTTGGAAAGTTTACAACTCCTAACTCAACTACTCCATGGATAAATTATTAAACTGCCATCTTGGGTAACCTCAAAGGAGGTTTATAGCTGATAGCAAGTACTTGTGTATGGCAAAGAGATCATTACCAATAACTCAGCCTAATAATTGCCTCTTTCTGCTTTTGTCAAGATGTCCTGTACAGGGAGTTCTTCACTGGCTCTTGCAGGGAAAAAAGGATGACAGGATGGTGGGGTTTGGAAGAGATCTCTAGAGATCATTCAGTCCAACCTCCCTCCTGCCAGAGCAGGTTCACCCAGAGAAGGTCTCACAGGAGTGCGTCCTGTGTGCTCTGCGTTGAAGTTACTAGAAGAATTTGAAGTTCAAAATGAGTTTCACTTCCAAGCTTGGTGGATTGAAGGGCAAAACTTGGCCTGCAGCACTTCCCAGGGATTACTGTGCAACAGTTGCCATCCTTTGCTCTTTCCTTGGCAGAAGAGAAGGAAACAAGCACAGTGCCAGCTGCTCCAGAAGATACGGAGAAGATTAGAGCTTTCATATTTATTATTCTGCAAACAGGTCTTTCTGACAAAGGCTTTGCATCCTGAGCGTTTGTGGGGTTGTCTCTCAAGATCAACAATTTCTTGGTGCCCTTAAGTTAGGTGCTTGATAAGATTTCTCCTTGATAAAACTCAGGTTAAAACTAAATTAGCTTCTCTGGGAATGTTAAGGAGATTAAAGTGGCTATTTTTAGCTGGCTTGGTTCAGAGTGAAAGCAAATGTGTGCACAAGGAGTTAGAAGTAACTCAAGTGTGGAGATTTGTTTTTGCAAGAGCAGAAAAGGAGCTAGGAAAGAGCAATTAATAAATTAGGAGACAATGACAAGCTCTTAAGATATCTGGAGTGGCATTTTCTGCAGAAGGTGAATGTGATTTTTGGGGTTGAGTTATTTTTTTTTTTTCCCTCTTCAGTGTCTGACTTCTAGACATCAGACCAGGTCTACAGTAATCATGTAGTGGAGCTGTTATATATCATTGAGACAGGCTGCTTATAGTTGGATTTTATTCTGACTGTTCCTATACATTGCAGTCTACGAAACATCAAGCCAGAATTAATGAATTGCCACTGAGACCGAAAAGCTTCTTGGGGCTCGTTTCTTAATTTCATACATTTGTGGAATGCTTTGGGTTGGAAGGGACCTTCAAGATCATCCAGTTCCAACCCCCCTGCCATGGACAGGGACACCTCCCACCAGTACAGGTTGCTCAAGGCCTCATCCAGCCTGGTGAACGCCTCCAGGGAGGGAACAGCCACAGCCTTCCTGGGCAACCTGTGCCAGTGCCTCACCACCCTCGCTGGAAAGAATTTCTTCCTCGTCTCCAGTCTAAATGTCCCCTCCACAAGGTTCCATCCATTCCACCTTATCCTATCACTACAAGCCCTTGTCAAAAGTCCCTCCCAAGCTTCTTGCAAGTCTCTTCAGGTACTGGAAGGCTGCACTAAGGTCTCCTGGAAGTCTTCTCTAGGCTGAACAACCCCAACTCTTTCAGCCTGGCCCTATAGGGAAGGTTCTCCAGCCCCTCTGATCATCTTTCTGGCCTCCTGCGTAGCTGCTGGAGCAAGTCAGGTCCTTCTTGTGCTGGGGGCACCAGACCTGGATGCAGTGCTCCAGGTGGGGTCTCAACCAGAGCAGAGCAGAGGGGCAGGAGGAATGTGTTTTCATTTCAGGTTATTGCAAAGAGTTGTTTTCTCTACTTAGGAGTGAAGTTTATGACTTCTCAGGTAGAATCTAAACCTTTTTAGCCGAAAACCCAAACAAAAAAAGGTGCTGTGCCCTTCACCCCAGCAAACCACACGTGCCAGTCTTCTACTTAGCATTATGCTTCACTCCTCAATTTCTTTCATTAATTGATGGGGTTAATTTAATGATTTCTTGTTGAACTCCCTTTATTAACACAGCCAGGGAGCAAGTTTTGATGGACTTCCACTGTTCCCTTAGTGGTGTAAGGTTGGTGTGTTGCCAACAGATTATGTTCATGCTTGCGTAAATAGGGTTAGCTCAGATCCAGTAATCCAGTGCTACACTTCCACTAAGCTTTGGGGTGGATTTAGAAATATTTTTTACTACAGAAGCTTCTTCAGCGCGGGGACAAAAAGCACTGATTTTGGAGTGAGGTCTTGCAGTTCATTCACAGGAGCAGTCAAGTGCAGCTCACAGTAACACAGTGGTAGGGGTTGGAAGGGAACTCTGGAGATGGAGTTCAAACCCCCTGTCAAAGCAGGGTCACATAGGACAGGTCACACACAAAACCTACATCTGTGTGGGTCTCGAAAATTTCAAGGATGGAAACTCCATCACCAACCTGGGCAGCCTCTTCCAATCTCTGATAGCTCTTGCAGCAAAGAAATATTTCCTTATCTGCAACCTAACCCTCCCCTGGCACAATTTCAGGCCATTTCCTCTCCTTCTATTGCCTGACACCAGGGAGAAGAGCCCAACCCCCACCTCAACTGCAACCTCCTTCAGGGAGCTGTAGGGAGCAATGACTTCTCCCCTCAGCATCCTCCACACTAAACCCCCACCCAGCTCCCTCAGCTGCTCTTCCCCAGCCCTGCTCTCCAGACCCTTCCCCAGCTTTGTTGCCTTTCTTTAGACAAGCTCCAACATCTCAATATCCTCCTTGGAGTGAGGGACCCAAAATGTATGCAAAAACAAAACCCTGGAATGAACTCTGGACAGCCAATTTCAAACACAGCCTTGTTTCTCTCTCTGACAGGTAAAAAGCAAGATGGAGCTGTTGAAAATCGTAACAAAGGTAAGAGGGAAGAGTCTCTAATTTTTATTTCTATTTTTTTATTTTATCTTTCATTTATTCCTTCAGGTCTCTGTTTTCTGAGAGTGGCTGTAAGGAATGCAGAGATCCCTGTGAAAATACATATGGAAATATTTAAATCCTAAGGGCTTATGCTAAAGGTGGCAGGAGTGAGTTGACCCCAAACTCACAGTGAAATGAGCTTGATAGTGTCTGTAGCCAGATACTACAAAAGTAAACATTACAAATCATTTTCAAGCTGTCAGTTAACCTTGGCTGGCTAGCTGCCTGATGCCCACCTGGCTGCTCTCTCAGGAGAGAAAACAGAAAATAGGATGAAAGGTTTGACATAAGGATGGTGAGATTGTTCTACTAATTGTCTTCATGGGCAAACAAATTCAACTTCAGAGATTCCAGTATCTGAAGGAGGCCTACAGGAAGGCTGGGGAAGGATTATTTGCAAGGTCTTGCAATGACAGGATAAGGGGCATTGGGTTTAAACTGGCAGAGGGGAGATTTAAACTGGATGTTAGGAGGAAGTTCTTTCCAGTGAGGGTGGTGAGACACTGGCACAGGTTGCCCAAGGAGGTTGTGACTGCTCCCTCCCTGGAGGTGTTCAAGGCCAGGTTGGATGAAGCCTTGAGTGACCTGTTCTAGTGGGAGGTGTCCCTGCCTATGGCAGGGGGTTGGAACTGGATGATCTTTGAGGTCCCTTCCAACCTTACCATTCTATGATTCAAAGAATGGTTTGGGCTGGAAGGAATCTTTAGGTTGAGATAAAGATGGTGAGATTGCTTTACCAATTCATGGTAAAGAAATTCAACTTCAGAGATTCATAGAATGGTTTGGGTTGGAAGGGACCTTCAAGATCATCCAGCTCCAACCACTCTACCATGAGCAGGACACCTGTTGTGGGCAGGGACACTTCCCACTAGCTCAGGTTGTTTGAGGCCTCATCCAACCTGGCCTTGAACACCTCCAGGGAGGGTTGTTCATGTATAGTCTGGCATCTCTGGATACAAGGTACTACGCTAAGTAAGGTACTACTCAGTGTTTGGTGGACCTTGGTGGTACTCAACCTTTTAAATGCAATTGATTTGGGAGACTTGATTTTAGCCAACCGAATATGAGCCAGCAGTATGCCCAGGTGGCCAAAAAGGCCAATGGCATCCTGGCCTGTATTGGGAATAGTGTAGCCAGCAGGACCAGGGCAGTCCTTCTCCCCATGTGCTCAACATCGGTTAGGCCACACCTTGAGTGCTGTGTCCAGTTCTGGGCCCTCCATTCAAGAGANTGGGCTCTTCTGCCAGGCACCCAGGGACAGAACAAGAGGACACAGCCTCAAGCTGTGCCAGGGCAGGTTGAGGCTGGATGTTAGGAAGAAGTTCTTGACAGAGAGAGTGATTGGCATTGGAATGGGCTACCCTGGGGAGGTGGTGGAGTCCCCATCCCTGGAGGTGTTTAAGAAGAGGCTGCATGAGGCACTTAGTGGCATGGGTTAATGAGAAGGTGTTAGGTGATAGGTTGGACTCGATGATCTTAGAGGCATTTTCCAAGCTGGTTAATTCTGTGATTCTTTGACTTCCCACTGGCTAAACATTTTAACCTGATTTTACCTTGTAGCTAAAGCTCAGGACGGTGCAGCCATGGAAATGCAACCACTGAAGAGTGAAGACGGTGGGGATGGAGATGAAAAAGACAAGAAGAGATCAAATCTGCCAAAGAAAGAAAAGTCAGTTCTTCAGGGCAAGCTTACAAAGCTGGCAGTTCAGATTGGCAAAGCAGGTATGAACCATCAGTGCCTTCCTTACCTCAGGTGATGGTTTGGCTTGGTGACCTTGAGGGTCTTTCCTAACCATAGCCGTCCTGCTGTTTGCACATGATGAAGTAGTTTGAACAGGTGTAGCTTGATGAGATCATTTTAGTAGCCAACCTTGAGCTGTTTGATTATTTCTAAGTACAAAATTCCACTATGCCCTTGTGCCTGAGCGTGTGCTGGTGGCTTCTCAGACTGCTGATCAGATGGCTTTTATTTGTCATTGGTTTGTAAAGATTCAGGCTTTAGAGTGGTAGAGAAGATTCCAGCTTCATAACATTGGACAGCTGTTAAGGAAGATGTTTTTAGGTAAGAATAGACCTTCAGTGGAGGACCAAGAGAACTAGAAGTTGAGTGAAGCCTGGAAATCATGATGGGGTTGACCAGGTTATCTCTGGTACTTCCAGAGACTTAGGAATTTCCACCTAACATGCAGGTGCATAACTTTCCGCTGTCCTCTCTACTCTTGCCAAGGCAGCTGAATATTACCTGGCAGAAAACATTTGGTAAACTGTTTCTTGGTAGTCATGGTAGTTGGGTTGTGGTTGGACTCAGTGGTCCTGAGGACTTAAAAACTTAAAGGTTTTCCCAAGCTTACTGATTCTAGATTAGACCTGAAGGTCTTTCCCAAGCTTTGTGATTCTAGATTAGACCTGAAGATCTTTCCCGACCTTACTGATTCTGGATTAGACCTGAAGGTCTTTCCCAATATTTATGATTCTAGATTAGCCCTAAAGGTTTTTCTCAACCTTACTAATTCCAGATTAGACCTGAAGGCCTTTCCCAACCTTACTAATTCTAAATTCTTGAAAGGAGACTGAACAAGAATGAATTTCTGTTTAAGCTTGAGGCTGTATTACTTAGTATGAAGAAGTTTAATTCAAGTATTTCAGGATTTCTTTTGTTCCGTGCAGAATTTAAGGAACAAAAGAAATCTTACAGCCCAGCCAGCACTTAGAGGGTTCAGCATATATGGGAAGATGACTGTGGTTTGAGAACAAAGCACTGAAACACTTAGCTTTAACACTCCATAGTTGTGCCTAACAATGTGAATTTTCCAGAGAAACTTGTGCTAACAAATGCTGACTAAATTTTCCGTGGTGTTAGTTTAAATTATTGTTCTCAGCAAACAATTTCCCCCCCCATCTTTCATAGGTAAGAGCTCTCTTGTTTTTCCTTTCTGCACCTTTTGTCCCAGTGTGATTTTGCCCACACACCCTTGGTGCTCATCGACTTCATGCATGCATTTTCCTGTCCTGCTCCTCAGGACAGTGCACACATGTAAGCATCTTCCTGCAAAAAAAAGCTGACACTGCACTGTTTTCTGTGCCTTTAGTCCAGCCAAGTCCATTTTTCTTTGCTGTTCTTATGTGGTGTCCTAAATGTGCCTCTCAGCTTGCTGCCAGCAGTCCTGATTTGTCTTCCCAGTTACTCCCAGTTCATTGAACACTCTGCTTAGCTGCCACATTGAATCCCACCTTCAGCAGGAAGCAGGCTACAGATTCTCAGCAGCTTTCTCTGAATAAACAGTGCAATCCTTGAAGTCCTGATGAATTATTTCAGTTCTCACTCGCCTTAGTCAATTAAAAATTACTTCTTGGTCTCTCCTGGTCATGATTAGATCTCCACTTTGGAATGAAATGAGAAGGAAGAGCAGACTTTGGAAGGTTCTAGGTGCATGAGGAAAATCCTTGTGTTGGGAGTTGGAACACATTTGAAAACTACCTCAGTGTGCCTTGACTATTGCCTGTTTAAAGTCTTAGTTGTAAAGTAACTTCTCTGAAGGCAGAAATGTTTGCACTTCACAGTCTGTGCATTGTCAACTGCTGGAGATAACTTCTGAAAACTGTTTGTTCTCTCTTTAACAAGGTTTGTTGATGTCTGCCATCACGGTCATTATCCTTGTGTTGTATTTTGTAATTGATACCTTCTGGGTTCAGAAGAGACCTTGGCTTGCTGAATGTACACCAATTTATATTCAGTATTTTGTGAAGTTCTTCATTATTGGAGTCACAGTCTTGGTGGTGGCAGTCCCAGAAGGTCTTCCACTTGCAGTCACTATATCTCTGGCTTACTCTGTCAAGGTAAGTGAGACAGAGGGGAAACAGATTTTCAAGGTAGATGGGGAGCAGCAGACTGGGGGAAAGATTCCTTTGTTTCCCTGAGCTCCATAAGAAATCTGCTGCAGTATTTTTCTGAAGCTCTGCATACTAACATGAAGGGTGAGCAGCTGATGTTGTTGCCAGCTAAAGATGAATGGGTTTAGCTCATAACATTGCCTGTAATAAACAGATGTGGTGGAGTTTGTAAACAACAAACTCGTGTAAACTTCAGCTCTTCTATTAACTGATGTGTAGAAACAAAACCAATCACAAAAACTGATATGTTCAGGCTTTGATCTAAAACTTAACTGAATCTAAGTCTGGGAGTGGCTAGATTCAGATTGGATGTTAGGAAGAAGTTCTTCAGCATGAGGGTGATGAGACAGTGACACAGGGTGCCCAGGGTGGTAGTAGAAGCCTCATCCATGGAGGTGTTTAAGGCCAGGCTGGATGTTGCTCCAAGCAACCTGATCTAATGTGAGGTGTCCCTGCCCACAGCAGAGGGATTGGAACTGGGTGATCCTTGAGGTCCTTTCCAGCCCTGACAATTCTATGATTCTATGAACCTACAGCACTAACTAGTAATAGCCTTTAGTATTTCATCATTTAAAGTAACTCTGCCTCTTTGAGGCTAGAAATAAAGCCCAAGCATGTGAAGCAACGAGTTGAAAGTGATATTTGACTTGAGAAACTTGAGTAGTCTGCTTTGTCTTAGCTGAAACATTAGGCTCTCAGTTTGAATTTGATTTTAAGTCTCAGTCTGGTATCTTTTAAATATATTTTTGTCTGATGTTTGAGGCCAGATTGGATGAGGCCTTGAGCAACCTGGTTTACTGGAAGGCACCTCTACCCATAGCAGGGGTGGGGGTTGGAATTAGGCAACCTTGAAGGTCTTCCAATCCACACCATATTATGGATCTATAAATCTCTGTTCAGGTTAGTCTGTGCCACAGCTTCCTGGATATTTCTCATAAACACCTTTTTTTTACCCCAGTAAAGATAAGCCTGTACCTCTCTTCTGTTTCTAAGTATCATCCATAAATTATTTACTAGTGGTATCAGTAATCAGTGTGACATGCACGTACAGGAGGTGAAGATTGTATGAACCTCATTGAAAAATAAGTTTATTGTGATGTGAGAGCCTTAAAGAAACCGTCACAGAACGTGGCAGCTACAAATCCTTCCTCTGTAATCATAGAATCAGTCAGGGTTGGAAGGGACCACAAGGATCATCCAGTTCCAAGCCCCCTGCCATGGGCAGGGACACCTCACACTACATCAGGCTGGCCACAGCCTCATCCAGCCTGGCCTGAAACACCTCCAGGGATGAGGCTTCCACCACCTTCCTGGGTAACTCCTTCCAGGCTCTCACCACCCTCATGCTGAACAACTTCTTCCTAACATCCAGTCTGAATCTACCCATTTCTAGCTTGGTTCCATTCCCCCCAGTCCTATCACTCCCTGACACCCTAAAAATTCCCTCCCCAGCTTTCTTGTCACCCACTTAAGATACTGAAAGATCTCAATAAGGTCA
>VWYK01087015.1:0-11251 GCA_013399775.1 Semnornis frantzii | reverse complement strand
CACGCCCCCCCGGTGTCCCGCCCGCCCCACGTGTGCTGCGCCGTGGCGGCGGGAGCCGGGCAGGATGTCACGGAGCCGTCCGCCACCGCTCTGGGCACGGCCGAGCTGCTTGCGGAGCCCCGGGGCCGCCGTGCTCCGCGACACTGCGGAAACGCCCCCTCGGAGCCGGTGCAGTCCCCGGGGGTTCGGTGTCCCCGGAAGAGGCACCAGGAAAGGGAGCTGCCCCGGGGCAGAGCTCTGCCAAGGCGGTGCCGATCTGGTGGCTGACGCAGTCGGGTACCGGCACCGGTTGCGTACAAGCCATGGCCATGGATGTGGTGAGACGGACATCAAGGACCAGGCTAGGCTGCCCCTATAAGCTGTGGAGTCTCCTCCTCTGGAGACTTCACAAACCCACCAGGATGTGTCCCTGGGCAACCGCCTCTAGGTGATCCTGCCTTGGCAGGGGAGTTGGAATAGGTGACCTCTGGAGGTCCCTTCCGACCCCTGCCCTTCTGTGATTCTGTGAATATAGGGGAGAGAGGAATGGAGGGGACAGTAGTGTGGATCCCAGCCAGTTTCAGCTGTTTCTAAGAGCCCTGAAAGCTGGTGGATTAAAATCACAGAATCATAGCACTGTTGAGGTTGGAAAAGATCTTAACTGGTTGGACCTGATGATCTCAGAGGTCTTTTCCATCCTTAATGAGTCCATAACCTCTCATAAAGTGCAACAGTCAACGCAACACCCCTGTGACCACTGACCCACGTCCCAAAGTGTTCACACATTTAACACCTGCAGGGATGGTGACTCCACCACCTCTCTGAGCAGCCTGTTCCAACATCTGACCACTCTTGCATCAGACAATGTTTTTGCACTGACTAATCTAAACCTCCCCCAGTGGCACTTGAGGCCACTTCCTCTTGTCTGAAAAATCACCTGACATTGAAAGAGGAATTGGCAGGGGCAGAGGCAGTGTAGTCTGTGTTTGGCTAGAGCTTGCCTTTTGGACAGAACCACTGCCTGGAGTGAAGACATGATGAGCTGAAAGCTTAGCACGTCCCAGCGGCTGTGCTCAGCCTTGTGACTGAAAATGCCTCCCTCATTTCCAGCCAGAGTCATCAGGCTTCCATGCACACTCATGGATTTCAGAGAATCATAGAATCAAGCAGGTTGGAAGAGAGCTCCAAGCTCATCCAACCCAACCTAGCACCCAGCCCCAGCCAAGCAACCAGATCATGGCACTAAGTGCCCCATCCAGGCTTTGCTTCAACACCTCCAGGGACGGAGACTCCATCACCTCCCTGGGCAGCCCATTCCAATGCCAATCACTCTCTGGCAAGAACTTCCTCCTAATATCCAGCCTAGACCTGCCCTGGCACAGCTTGAGGCTGTGTCCCCTTGTTCTGTCCCTGGGTGCCTGGCAGCAGAGCCCAACCCCAGCTGGCTACAACCTCCCTTCAGGTAGCTGCAGAGAGCAATGAGCTCTCCCCTGAACCTCCTCTTGTGCAGGCTGCACACCCCCAGCTCCCTCAGCCTCTCCTCACAGGGCTGTGCTCCAGGCCCCTCCCCAGCCTTGCTGCCCTTCTCTGGGCACCTTCCAGCACCTCAACACCTCTCTTGAATTGAGAGGCCCAGAACTGGACACAGCACTCAAGCTGTGGCCTGAGCAGTGCTGAGTACAGGGGCAGAATGTCCTCCCTCATCCTACTGGCCACACTGCTCCTGATCCAGGCCAGGATTTCTGCCCTTGCATAGAATCATTTTGGCTGGAAAAGACCTTTAAGATCATGGAGTCCAAGCATTTCCTGCCTCCCAGGGCTGGTGCTAACCCAGGTGCCTTGGCACCATATCTCTGTGTCTATTGAACACCTCTGGGGATAACTGGTGGTGTCTCATATACTGATAAAGATGTACACTGTCATCAAACCATCTCAGTCCTCTTGCTGGTAAATCAAAGAGGTGAAGCTTTGTCAGCCTCTCACTGGAAATTGCCTTCTCCCTTCCCTCACTCATTTTTTGTGTCTTTTTTTCCTCTGCTGCTGCTTCAATGTCTTAGCATCTCTCCAGGTGCAGGTACCAACACTTCAACTTCATGCCAGTATCACAGAATCGTGCAGGCTGGAAAGGACCTCTCAGATCATTCAGTCCAAGCACTCACCTAACACAAACAATTATCCTGCTAAACCTTGTCCCTAAGCACCACAGTCTACAGCTTATAAACAGCTCCAGGGATGGTGATTTGATCACTTCCCTGGGAAGCTGTTCCACTCTTTCAGAACTCTTTCAGTGAAGATTGTTTTCCTAATTTCTGACCTAAACCTCCCCTGGTGCAACTTGAGGCCATTTCCTTTAATCCTGTCACTTGCTACTTGGGAGAAGAGACCAACACCCACCTTGCTACAGCCTCCTTTCATGTAGTTGTAGAGGCAATGAAGGCATCCAGTTGTGGGGCCCTCAATGTGAGAGAGACATGGGCCTGATGCAGAGGGTCCAGAGGAGGGCCACAGAAATGATCTGAGGGATGGAGCACCTCCTGTCTCCTATGGGGACAGGCTGAGAGAGTTGGGGTTGTTCAGGCTGGAGAAGAGAAGGCTCCAGGGAGACACTAAAGAGAACTTCTAGTACCTGAAGGGGGCCTGCAGGAAAGCTGGGGAGAGGCTGTTACAAGGGCAAGGGGCAATGGTTGGAAATGAGAGGAGATTTAGATTGGATGTAAGGAACAAGTTCTGCACCATGAGGGTAGTGTTAGTACTGGAACAGGTTGCCCAGGGAGATGGTTAAGGCCCCATCCCTGGAGATAGTCAAGGTCAGGCTTGGTGGGGCTCAGAGCAAGCTGATCTCCTTGGGGATATCCCTGCTGACTGCAGGAGTGTTGGACTAGATGACCTCCAGAGGTCCACTAGATGACCTCCAGAGGTCCACTTAAGTCCATTCTGTGAGTCTGTGATTCTATGAAACTCTGTGGTTAAACACAAAAAGCATCTGAGCTCTGGTTCTAAACATTTCCCTGCTTCTGACACAGCATGGATGTGTCAAAAACACATTTGAGGCTTTGCTCCTTTCACAAGGATGTGGTTTTATAAGGACTTAAAGCTGGAAAACATATCCTTTTCTGGAAGCTCCTGCTGCATGTGTGTGTGTGGTAATGACAGTTGTATTTAAAATTAAATAGGAGGTAATTGTTGTACCTCCTCATTATCTCGGGAGGATGTTTGGAAGAGGACAGCAAAGAGGTCAATTAGCAACTGTGGAGAGTCTTAGCAACCCTAATATTAAGGTGATAGAGAGCTGTGAGAGATTATGCATCCTTAGAGGATATCAGGAGACTACAAAAGCACTTTGATAAATGGCAGAAGAGGGCAAAACAAATAACATTAGTCAAAGGAAAGGCAGCTGAGAGGATGTAAAACATTTCATAGTGGGTACATAAACATGCCAAGGCAGATTTTAGACAAGCAGAAAACTGAAATATCAGGGATTTAGAATCACTAAGGGTGGAAAGACAGAATCACACAATGCAAGGGGTTGAGAGGGACAGCCAGAGATCATCAAGCCCACCCCACCCGCAAAGCAGCATCACCCAGGGCAGGCCACACAGGAACACGTCTGGGTGGGGTTTGAAGGGCTCTAGAGAAGGAGACTCCACAATTTCTCTCAGCAACCTATTCCAGACCTCTATGATCATCAAGCTCAACCTTCTACCCAACATCTCCATGACCACTAGGTCATGTCTCACAGTGCCACATCTACTTGTGTTTTTAACTCCCCCAGGGATGGGGACTCCAGCGCCTCTCTGGGCAGCCTGTTCCAGTGCCTGACCACTCTCACAGCAAAGAAATTCTCCCTAATACCCAACCTACACCTCCCCTGGTGCAGCTTAAGGCCATTACCTCTCATTCTATCATTAGTTTACTGGGGGAAGACACCAATATTAGCCTCACTCCAGCCTCCTTTCAGGTAGCTGTAGAGAGCAGTAAGGTCTCCCTTTAGCCTTCTCTTCTCCACTTACATGAATCCAATGTTGGATCAAACTGCTCAGGTTGGTGCTGCAGTTTGAGACCTGAGTATGGTCTGGAGTCCTGTGTGCAGTTCTGGAGCCCCCAGCACAGGAAGGACATGGAACTGTTGGAGCCAGTCCAGAGGAGGCCACCAAGATGCTGAGAGGGCTGCAGCAGCTCTGCTGTGAGGACAGGCTGAGAGAGTTGGGGCTCTGCAGCCTGGAGAGGAGAAGGCTTCCAGGAGACCTTGGAGTGGCCTTGCAGGATCTGAAGGGGGCTGCAGGAAGGCTGGGGAGGGACTATTGCCAAGGTCTGGGAATGGCAGGACAAGGGGAATGAGTTTGAAGTGTCAGAGGGGAGATTGAAAGTGGATGTTAGGAGGAAGTTGTTTGCAGTGAGGGTGGTGAGACACTGGCACAGGTTGCCCAGGGAGGTTGTGGCTGCTTCCTCCCTGGAGGTGTTCAAGGCCAGGTTGGAGGAGGCCTTGAGTGACCTGTGCTAGTGGGAGGTGTCCCTGCCTATGGCAGGGGGTTGGAACTGGATGATCCTTGAGGTCCCTTCCAACCTTACCATGCTATGATTCTATGGTCATGCTGAGGAAGCAACCAGTTCTATTGACTACAGCTGTGAGCCTAAGACACTTGTAGCTAAGAGGGCAAAGAGAAAGCCAGCAGATGAACCTTACCTTCAGGCAACTCTGGCAGCAACAAAGTGAGCAACTGCAACTGAAAACCTGGGATTTCAAAATGCCTACTGTGCCAACCCAGGCACAGCTTGGCAGCAGTTGCTGCAGGGTGTCTAAAAGAGGCTTCTGTTCTAAATGAGGTTTCCATTGTGTAACCAGGTCACACCATCTAAGAGGTCCTCATTTCTTGCAGTGAGAGGCAGAGCTTTCTGTGTGTGCCTGTCTCAGTCTGTGTAGCCAGCATGGTGCAGCACAGCTATTTCCAAGATCTGATTCACCTCGAGATTGATGGGACTCAGGGGTCTCACAGGATCCCAAGAGTGAAAAAAGCTCCTCTTAAATGCTCTGTCTTCCTGCAGCTCTGCAGTCTGCTTTTGGGGGGACCAAGACAAGGTATTAGGAAGAAATTCTTTCCAGTGAGGGTGGTGAGACACTGGCACAGGTTGCCCAGGGAGGTTGTGGCTGCTCTCTCCCTGGAGGTGTTCAAGGCCAGGTTGGAGGAGGCCTTGAGTGACCTGGGCTGGTGGAAGTGTCACAGAATCACAGAACCTTAGAGGTTGGAAGGGACCTGCAGAGATCATCCAGTCCAGCCTCCCTGCCAGAGGAGGATCACCAAGGGCAGGTCACACAGCAATGCATCCAGGTGGATTTTGAAAGCCTCCAGAGCAGGAGACTCCACAACCTCTCTGGGCAGCCTGCTCCAGGGCTCCAGCACCCTGACTGCAAAGAAGTTTCTCCTCATGTTGAGCTGAAACCTTCTGTGTTTGTTTGTAGCCATTGCTCCTTGGCTTATTGGAAGTGTCCCTGCCCATGGCAAGGGGGTTGGAACTGGATGATCTCCAAGGCCCCTTCCAACCTGAACAACTCAATGAATCTATGCATCAAGGATCATTTGACAACATCTAGAACTGAGAAACTCCTCAGTAGTTTGGTCCAGTTAGAGGCTGGCAGAAGGCCAAAGACCACAACCAGGACAACTGCAGGCAGTGACTCCATCACCACCTGCTTCTCATCCTCTCCCATAGCACTCTCTGCATGGCATCTGCAGGGAACCTCTGAGAGTACACACACTGGGGAAGAAGTTCATCAGGGAAGCCATTTTTAAGCAGGTCACTGACCTTCCACAGGGCTTTTAGCTTGTGGTTGAGGCAAACACACAGAGACTGAGCTACAAAAGGCAGCAAACACAACCAGAAAGCAGAAAGCACAACAGTGCTGCCTCTCATTGGCTTTTCACTGGCCCACTGATTTTTACTACCACTCCATGGCATCACAGGATGGGAGGGCTTGGAAAGCACCTCTAGAGATCATCTAGAATCATAGAACCATAGAACTGCCAAGGTTGGAAGAGAGAGAACCACAGAAAACATCTCTAGAGATCATCTAGAGTCATAGAACCATAGAACTGCCAAGGCTGGAAGAGAGAGAATCACAGAAAACATCTCTAGAGAGCATCTAGAATCACAGAACCATAGAACTGCCAAGGTTGGAAGAGAGAATCACAGAAAACATCTCTAGAGATCATCTAGAGTCATAGAACCATAGAACTGCCAAGGTTGGAAGAGAGAGAATCACAGAAAACACCTCTAGAGACCATCTAGAACCATAGAAATGCCAAGGTTGGAAGAGAGAGAACCACAGAAAACATCTCTAGAGAGCATCTAGAGTCATAGAACCATAGAACTGCCAAGGTTCTAAGGAAGAGACAGGGGAAGAGAAAGGTTCTAAGGAGACAGAATCACAGAAAACATCTGGTTGAAAGAGACCTCCAAGCTCATCCAGTCCAAACAGTGACCTCCAGCACTGCCCTGGGCAGCCTGTTCACTGGAACAGGTATGGGCCTGACCACCCTTTCAGTGAAGAATTTTCTTCTAATATCCAACCTAAACCTGTCCTGGCACAACTTCAAACCATTTCCTCTTCACTACCAGTGAAGAAATATTTCCTAGCATCCAGCCTGAACCTCCCTTGGTGCAGCTTGAAACCATTTCCTCTGGTCCTGTCATTTGCCACCAAGAAGAGGCTACCCCCTCCTTGCTCCAACCTCCTTTCAGGGACATTCTCACTCCTTACAAGTCCCTGAAAGGAGGCTGGGGTGGGTGTTGGTCTCTTCTCCCTAGTAACAAGTGACAGGCTGAAAGCAAATGGCCTCGAGTTGCACCAGGGGAGGTTTAGATTGGGCCTGAGGAAAGCTTCCTTCACTGAAAGGATGGTGAGGCCTTGAGACTGGCTGCCCAAGGGAGTGGTGGAGTCACCATTTCTGAAGGTGTTTAAAAGGCACCTGGATGAGGAGTTCAGTGATGTGGTTTCTGAGTTGTGCACNGCTCCAACCTCCTTTCAGGGACATTCTCACTCCTTACAAGTCCCTGAAAGGAGGCTGGGGTGGGTGTTGGTCTCTTCTCCCTAGTAACAAGTGACAGGCTGAAAGCAAATGGCCTCGAGTTGCACCAGGGGAGGTTTAGATTGGGCCTGAGGAAAGCTTCCTTCACTGAAAGGATGGTGAGGCCTTGAGACTGGCTGCCCAAGGGAGTGGTGGAGTCACCATTTCTGAAGGTGTTTAAAAGGCACCTGGATGAGGAGTTCAGTGATGTGGTTTCTGAGTTGTGCACAGGGAGCTGTCAGGTTATGGTTGGACTCAGCAATCTCAAGGTGTTCTCCAGTGAGGCAATTCTAGGATTCTCTGGTTAACCCCTGCAGGAGTTCAAGGAGATGAGATAAGCTACGTCAGCACTCTCCAAAGTGAATGAAACACATAAAGCACCAAAGGGGTTGGAGGCTTTTTCTCCAAAATCCAGCATTTAGCCAAAGCAAATCTCCACAACACACAGGCAGAAACAGGTCCTGCACGAGGCATGGAGCAGTGAGTTAAGTGAGGCTGCAGAGTACCTGCTGATGAGCAATGAGAGTTCCTCTACCTGCCTGAGGTGGTCACTAAATTTAAATTACAGCCCCCAAGGGGTTTTGTTTATAGCAGTACAGCTTCAGGACTCCATCCACCCATAAATTGCAGTGGAGTAAGCAGGATGTTATTGCCTAGCAGTCCAGGTGGCTGCAAAAGAACAAACTGCCAAACAAAGCATGAAGAGCATTCAAGCACTACCCACCCAGCTGAGTGCACCACTTCAGCCCAGGGAGAGGTACTCACAGAGTCATGGAGAAAGACCTCTAAGATGACTGACTCCAGCCATCAACCCAACACCACCATGGCCATTAAACCATGCACCAAAGAGCCATGGTTACATTTTCTGGAACACCTCTAGGGATGGTGACTCCAGCCCCTCCCTAGCAGCCTGTTCCAATCCCTTACAGCAAAGGAATGTTTCATAATACCCAACCTAAACCTCCTATGGCGCAACTTGACATCATTTGCCCAGGGAGGCTGTGGATGCTTCCTCCCTGGAGGTGTTCAAGGCCAGGCTGGATGAGGCCTTGAGCAAACTTTTCAAGTGGGAGATGTCCCTGCCTATGGCAGAGGATTGGAACTGGATGAGCTTTGAGGTCCCTTCCAACATAAACCTTTCTATGATTCTCTGACTTGGAGTAAAACTAGAAGTGGGTAGATCCAGACTGGATGTTAGGAAGAAGTTCTTCACAATGAGGGTGCTGGGACACTGGCACAGGTTGCCCAGAGAGGTGGTGGAAGCCTCATCCCTGGAAGTCTTTAAGGTCAGGCTGGATGTGGCTCTGAGCAATGTGATCTAGTGTGAGGTGTCCCTGCCCAGGACAGGGGAGTTGGAACTGCCTGATCCTTGAGGTCCCTTCCAGCCCTGCCAGTTCAATGATTTCCTTTTGTTCTATCACCTGATCCTAGGGAGAAGAGTCCAACCCTCACCTCTCTATAACCTCCATTGTAGACAGCAATGAGGTCTCCATGTCAGCATCCTCCTCTCCACACTAAACACTCCCAGTTCCTTCAGCTGTTCCTCCCCAGCCCTGCTCTCCAGACCCCTCACAGCAGCTTTGTTGCCCTTCTCTGGACCTGCTCCAGCACCTCCATGCCCTTAGTGTTGCACAGCTGCTAACAAAGTGTTGGTCTGCCTGCTGGAGTCCCAGGCCACTTGTCCACCCCTAGCTTACTTGCTGGGGGACAGAGTGGGAAAAAAGAGAAGTGCTTGATGCTGTGCAAGCTCCTCAGTGGCCCTTGGGGTGTCACCAGCACTGCTTGAGTCACAGAGTTATTTACTTTTATTTACTGTTTGCAGAGGCAGGTAGCACCAGGACAAGGGACAATGGTTTGAAACTGGAGCAGGGTAGATTTAGACTGGATGTTAGGAAGAAGTTCTGCACCATGAGGGTGCTGGAACACTGCAACAGGTTGCCCAGGAAGGCAGTTGAAGCTCCATTCCTGCAGACATTCAAGGTCAGGCTGGCCAAGGCTCTGAGCTACCTGATCTAGTGGAGGGGAGACCTTAGAGCTGCATTTCAGTATCTGATGGGGAAGGTTGGGGAAGGTCTCTTCAGAAGGGCTTGTAGTGATAGGAAGAGGGACAGCAGTTTGAAACTAGAGCAGGGTAGACTTAAACTGGACATTAAGAGGAAGTTCTTCACCATGACGGTGGTGCAGCACTGCAACAGGTTGCCCAGGGTGATGGTGGAGGCCCCTGGAGACATTCAAGGCCAGGCTTGCTGGGGCTCTCAGCAACCTGATCTAGTTGATCACTGCAGGGGGGGATTGGACTGGATCACCTCTGGAAGTCCCTTCCAACCCAAACCATTCTATGACTCTCCAACAATGGTCAGTGTCTGAGGAGGTCTCTGTCTGTTCTGCCTTCAGTGCTGATCCATGAGTTCCTCTAGAGGCCCACTCCAAGCCAAACCCTTCCACCACCCTATGATTAAACAAACATCCACTGGTCCCTGTCGAGGACCTTTTGAGCCATGCCCCTGTAGCAGACATGGCAAAGCTACTTCCCTGACCTTGAGGAACTCCCCTGGGATCTCAGCTCATGCCAGCCCTGCTGTGGAAGCCATACAGGGTATGGCAGTCCAGCAGCACTCTTCACCTACCAAAGTAGCTCTAAATGAGGACAAAAATGCAACCAAGTGGTGTGAAAACTGAACACAGAGTGTGGGAGGGTGGATGAGATGAGTAATGCTGAGCAAGTGATGTGTCTCCACTCCAGTGGGCTGCCAGCAGAAGGTGCAGGACTAAGGGATGGGTGGTTTGATTTTGTGGCCCCAGGATTTACCTCAGGATCCTGTCAGGCATCAGCAAAAGTCTATGAGATGGCAGCCCCAGCCTGTGCCACTCCATTCCCCTACAACTCGTGTAGTGCAGGTCAACACCAGAGTCCTACCCTGAGGGCACAGGGCACAAAGTCTGGCAGCAGAGCTGCCCACTGCTGCTGGGTTTGCTTGCTGCCAAGGTGAGAGGTTTGCACCCAGGCTGGCACCAGCACAGCTACAGAAATGTCCACACCACTGTGCCCTGCTGTAGGGCTCCTGCTGTACCTGCTCCCTGCCAAGCTGAGTCAGAGGGCACAAAGTGCAGTGTTCAGCTGCTGTGCCACAGCTGCTATGCCACGCACAAGGCATTCAGGAGGGGAATAGAGCACTGAGCAGCTGTGGTGGGAAATGCCATGGCAACCTCAGTCATCTCCTGAGAAGATGCTGTGTGGGATCTCTGCCTGCTTGGGGAGCTTTCTTCTGCTCCCATGCACAACTCCTTGTCCCCAGAGTGATGAGAATTCTGCCTGGATCTGGGCTGAGCATTCCTCCAGCACCTGGCAAGAGGCAGTTATGAAGCCATTCTCTCAGCTGCTTGAGCTCACCTAGATGATGTACACCATGTCTGTGGGCTCTGAGCCACTTCACAGAGTCATCCAGTGGTGTGGTCCAGTCATCTGGACCTCCAGAGACCATCCAGTCAAATCCCTCTGCCAGAGCAGGATCACCTAGAGTGAGCTGCACAGCAGTGAGCTGCACATCCAGACAAGTCTTGGAAGTCTGCAGAGAAGGAGACTCCACAGCCTCTCTGGGTAACTTGCTCCAGTACCTTCAAAGTGAAGAAGTTTTTCCTCATGGTGACATGTCCAGTTCTGAGCACCCCAGCTCAAGGACAAAGAACTACTGGAGAGGGCCACTGAGCTGCAGAGGGGACTGGAAGCTTACAAAGAAAGGCTGAGAGCTGGAGCTGTGTAGCTGCAGAAGAGGCTGGGGGAGGATTTAATCAATGCCTACAAACATCTGAGGGGTGTGTGTCAGGAAGCTGGGGACAGACTCTTCTCAGTGGCTGCCAGTGACAAGAGGTAATGGGCACAAACCTGAACACAGGAAATTCCATCTGAACATGAGGAGAAGCAAGATATGACACAGGGCTTCTGGCTGGACAAGCAGGACCCCAGAGGACATCTCAGCTGGCAGACACATTTGCATGGACAACTGAAGAGACAGCTCCAGCTGGGACTCTGGCTGGAAACACTGAAGTGTTAACTCTATGCTGTGTCTCCAAGCTCCACAACACTCAGTGAGAGCTCCAACCAACAAAATCTACTGTAGTCAACAACAGCCTAACCAAGACAGCTCAGGAAGACTAAAAATTATTTGCCTTGCAGAGTAGACATGCGATGAGCACCCTGCTGAGGCTCT
>VWYK01087011.1:21608-31721 GCA_013399775.1 Semnornis frantzii | reverse complement strand
AAGAAAGGAGGCTTAAGTAGGATTTCAGACCAAATATAGTAAATTACTATGAAGAAAAAAAAATTTTAAAAAGGGAAATAAACCAAAAGAAGCTACAGTGACCAGAAATATCTGCATTCATTGTGCACACAAAGGCATGTCTCAGCCTTTGTGCAGGTGAGGGGAATTGAGGAGCAGTAGGCTAACAGAGAGGGCTCAGAGGAAAAAGGTGCTGCCGCTGCTGCTTTCTTTTCCCTTTCTCTTAACGCATGGAAGACCTTGCATCTATTGCTCTCATTATGAAAGCGGGATCTGTGTCTCAGGAAGTAAGCCCTTCCATCACATTTCCTAATAGTCCTGCACCACAGACAAATGAACAATATCAATTCTTCCACAAAGGGTAGAATGCAGCAGCAGAGAGAAAGTAGCTCCTGCATAACAGAAGCTATCATGGAGATGGCAAGCATGAAAGAGTGCCTTTATGTAGGCTGAGATGGATTGCAAGATCTCTACAAATTGAGGGAATATAGTGAAAGAGAGATGTCTCTCCTAACAGAGATAGAAAAAACACAGAGCATCCTACACAGTGGAAATGCTGTGTCTGGCCTCTAATTCAGATTGCCTTATGAATTCATTTTAATCCAGTTCCAGCTTCAGCTTCTGATGTTCAGATGAGCGAAGCTTGCTTTCACCCAGACAAATGGCATCTCTGCTTCTGCGGTATAACACTGAGCACATAAAGCTTTCCCTTCCCTTCCCATTTCCTTTAGATCATTTTATTAGGAATGTTTTTCTGCCGTGGTAGGCAGGATCCTGGAAAGAGGAGATAAATTCTTTTAATTATTGCGGATCCTGTAGCTCAGCAGTGAGCTGTGGTGGGGTAGGGCTACAACCTGCAGACATGAAAGCATCTGCCCTGTGCTGTCTGGAAACTCAGCAGAGATGCTCCCTGCCATCTCCTTAAGCTCTGAGAAACAAAAGCTCAGAGAAGCCAAGGCAAGAAAACTTGGTCTCATGGGGGAGGACACAGTTCCACTCCTGAAAAATGAGAAAACAGATCCTTTTATACCTATTTTGAAAGCCCCTGCTGCGTCTTCCAACTTTACCTGCTAGGAATTGCAACACCCATCATTCCCTTCAGACTACCACCCAACATCCAAAGGAATCACTGAAAAAAAACCCAATGCAACAAGCTGAGAATCAACTTTTGCCCTCTCTTTTCACAGGTATTGCTGAGGAAATATCTCTGCAGTCCAAGGTGTGCGAAGAGAGCTCAGAATAGCAGTATCATCTGATCTATTTCTGAACTAAACTGAAAACACGTTGTTCTTAGATAAAAAAGTCCTTTTATTTTTAGAAGTCATGTATCAAATATGCATGAATGGGCACATGTCTTTTCCGTTGAGTGATTCTGAGTGTAGGGTTTGGCTCAGACACTGCCACCCTCCTCATTAGACTTTGAAAACAAGCTTTGAAACAAGGGGAGAAGCTCCACAGAAGGAGCTAGAGTAAGCTCCAGAGAAAAATCTGCTGTCAGGAGGAGTGTCGTGCACTATAAATGGTCAGAAGGGGTAGTGATCAGAGAGACAAATTAATTTTCATGAACTTTCTTCTCCTCCTGCAGAAAAGTCCTAATTGAGGAGTGTTTTCCCTGACCGCTATATGAAGCCTCTGGTGAATGAGCTCATTATCTGAGTCCCACACTGGGACAAGCTTTGCCGCATAATACTTTTTAATAGGCAAGTGCTGACTATTTGCAAATAAGTAGTTATCTCAACGAGTGAGAATACAGCTAGCTGCCTGCATTTTCCTGCTTTTAACTGGAAAGGAAAAGTTGTGTCTGTTTCTTGCTTCTCCTCAGTGTCCAACATCACAAACTGTGTGCCTCGTCCCTGCTCACTTCTTGCTGTTCACCATCACTTCAGTATGGGGCTTCTAAGTGCCCCTGATCTACTATAAAATCAGCCACCATGGGCTTTGTCCTTGCCTTCAAGCACAGAGGGAAAGGGAATAGTTCTGACTTCTGTTCAAGCCTTTTGCAATTACCAACCCACCATATTCCATCTTGTCTGGTCCAGCCTAGATTGGAGGAAAATCTTTCATGACCATATCTCTGGATATTGGGTAGAAATTTTAGGAGATGAGAATTCTCATGTTTAATTTGATGACATAGATAGAGTAAGTGCATAAGCACTTGCCTGACAGTTTCAAAGCAGGGATTTTCTTTCCTTACCATTTATTAATATAGCTGCTTAACAATCATTGGATTCCCTCGTTGCCTTTTCAAGGCTTGCAGCAAAATGTGCATAATTGCGATGGATTTCTTTTCCTTTCCCTTTTCTTTGTCGACAAATGCATAAGCAAGCAAACAAACAAAACAAACAAAAAATCCCCAAATCACCAGAAACAAGCTAACAAGATCTTCCAGCTACTGATCTAATTTGTATTGACATGAAAACTCATTAACTCAATTTAAAAGAATAAGAAAGAGTCAGGAGCAAGGCACTTAGGTTCATGTATCCTTCCTGTTGAACATCAAAGCAAGACCCCTGCAGTGCTGGTCACATGAAAAAGCCATTAAAGGATTTGGTACTGAGGTGGCAAGTTCCAGCTCAGTCATGATAAATGTCTTCAAGTTACTTTGAGCAAGATAAAGCAGGAAAGGCCAAAATGATAGGATAAAGAGTTGCTTTCCTGGTGTTTAAATGTTTATGTCACTGGATGCTTGGGACACTGATATTTATCTCTCGAACTTATATATTATCCTGCACTCTTTAAAGTACTCAGGCTACTAGCATGCTGATTTCAACCAGGCATTTTGTACATGCACAGACCAGCAGGGATGTTTCATTCATATCCACATGTAGGACTTGGATGGGTGCATGGATATTAAACTCACTTTGACCTGATTTTTGCCACTTAGAGCTACAAATGAAGCTTAGAGGAGCCAGAGATGCTTGACAGTGCTGAAGATCGCACCACTTTTTAAGCTGTGCTACTTCTGTCTGTGATGCTGAGCACTGCTTGACTTCTCCATGCCCCAGTTTACCCACATGTAAAATCTGCGTGATAAAATGGAGGCATTGGGAAATTAATTGATCCTGATACTGCCCTGAGAATCTTGAGTGAGAAGGGTGTCAAGAATGTGTAATGGGATCATTAAGTGAAATGCCAGCAGAGTTATTAAAAGCAGGGTCATATTTTTCAGGCTATGAGGAAAAGTGGAGGCAGGAGGGCAGAGAAATGAAGACCTCAGAAGAGGATGAAAGTGGAGAAGAGGGAATGAAACAACCTGTCAGACATCGAGAACAGAGACGAACAAAGATCTGAATTATTAAAGCCAATTAGCAACTTCCTAAAAAGATAAGTCTTTAAAAATGAAAGAAGTAGACTACGTTGAGAAGGAACGTGAGAAACATCTAACACCCAAGGAGAAAACAAATTATAAGAGAGCAACAGGAAGGCAGATTGACACAGCAGGAGATGGGTTGGAAAGCACAGAGGCAGCCATGGGGCAATACAGGTGGATCCTTGCCAGCCAAATGAGGTTCACGTTTCATTTAATTTCCTGGGAGACCTTTTGCCTCCTGAACAAACCAAGATCATATCCAAGAGTTTCTAGTGTATATGTATGCCCTAGCAACTTGCAGCCAGATCATTTCTGTCTCCATTGCTTTGTAATCTCTGGAAACAGATCACAGAATCCCAGCATCATGGGCACTGGGAGGGACCTCTGGAGATATCTATTCCAATCCCACTGCTACAACAGGTTCACCCACAGCAGCTTGCCCAGGATCACAGTGTTTGACCAGGCAGATTTTGAATTTCTCCAGAGAAAAAGATGCCACAACCTCCCTGGGAAGCTTCTGCAGGGCTCCAGAACCCTCACACCAAAGAGAATCAGATGAAACATCCTGGGTTCCAGGTTGTGCCCACTGCCTCTTGTCCTGTTGCTGGGCAGCACTGAAAATAGTCTGTCCACATCCTTTTCCTCCACACCATTTAGCTCTTGTTGAGCATTGATCAGATCCCCTTTCAGCCTACTCTTCAACCAGGCTAAATTGTCCCAGATGTCTCAGCCTTTTGATCTCTAGATCTTTAGAGATTTCCTTAGGACTGTGCTTAGAGCAGCCTCTGAGAGTTTCCTTTACATATTTAATTGAATTGTGACATTAGATATGCTGGTTTAACTCCACCTGCTTGCTCAATACAAACAAAAATGACAAGCATGGTCATATTAAATATTCCTTGTGCCTATGTCAGTGTTTAAAAGATAAAACTAGTGGCACAGGAGATCATCACCACCTTCAAAATGAGAGAAAGAGTGGAAAACATACTGCAAAGACAATCCTAAACTGAGCTTCAGTGTCAAGTTATGGGGGAAAAGAGATGGAAGAGGAAAATGGGAACAGACTCCACTATGTCACTGTCTTATGAAAAGCAGCAAACAAATATGGTATCTTGTCCTGCTCAGCAGGGCATTTCTTGGAAGTTCTTTCTTTTCATGAACAGTGAGGGAACACAGGTGTGCTCACACATACTCTTTTGCAGATGAGGACACTGTTGCCTGCCTGCAAGTAGGGCTTTCAATGGGAATAGGTCTGAACTAGGCACTTGGACATCCAAGGGAGGTGATGGACTGCAGCACCAGCCCGCACAGATAGATCGTTTCCACACAACTGAAAAGAAGACATGCTCCTCAGCAGCCATGAGACTGCTCCCTCCCTTCTTTCCCTCCCCTCATACAAATCTCCACAGGATTTTTCCTGGCCACATAATTAATTCACTGGCTTGATAATTGCCCTTACAAGAGACTCCACAGCAAATCTGCAACTGCTAAACAGAATAAATCGCATATTTGCAAAGCAAGAAATCAATGGATCTTTGCTTTCCTTCAGTAACCTTCCTCATGCCTAACAATTTGTAACGTGATCAATACCTGTACAGAAAGAACATATGACCTAAAATAACATTAAGAACATTTTTCACTACGTTTTTTCCAGTGGGGTTTGACTGGCCTTTCCCAACTCCTCAAAAACCTCAACAGATGGAAAGCATCATATGCAGGTGATATTGCCTCCTAAAGCAACATTAGCCAAGCTGCTGTTCTGTCTCTGGGTTCAACACTTGAAGAAGGACATGGAAGCGCTTGGAAGAGACTACAGGAATGACTCAGGGACTTCAAGAGGGAGACAGAGACTTCAAGAGCACACAAAAACTACAAGAAGGATGCAGAGACTTCATGAAGGACCAAGAGACTACAGTAAGGACACAGAAACTACAAGAAGGAAGCAGAGACTTTGAGAAGAGTGTACCCAGTGGCTGAAAAACAAAAGATACTTTCAATGTAAAGCTCACTGAGCTGAGATTGTTAAATTGGCCTAAGGGCAGCACACAGTAGCAGCAAATGTTCACACATGGGGGTGTTTGGTATTAGGGAACATTTGACATTATGGGAAAAGTTTCCTGACAGCTTAGAGTGGGAGCTGGACAAACTCAGCCTCAGAAGACAGCAAACAGCTTCCTAGAACTGATTTATGTTTATGACCCAAAGTAGATGCTTCACTTCCTGCCACTCAGAGGTTTAAAGCTGTGCTTCAGAGATGCAAAGAGTTTTCCTCTCCCCTCACTGCCTGACTTGACTTCATGCTGTTTCTTTTTCACTCAGCACCACCAAACAAGCTGAGGAGGGAGTTCTGCACCCAACAGACTAGTCTTTTAATATCATTCTGAGAGCAGAGAGAGTACATGTAGGTACTTGGTTTTTTGTCCTTGGGAAGTTGGCAAGGGTTGAAGTTCCGTGTTCATTTTTTTCAGAACTAAAATAATTGGGTCACTGAAGTATTGAAACAGGTTATTCATGGCAATGCACCAAGGTTGTACAAGGCTTAGGTTTCACATGGATGATCTAATGGCTCCCCCAGAAAACAATTAGAAGTAATTTCTGTCTTACTTCTATGCAGAAATTGATCTGTTCCCATGCAGCAGCCAACCAAGCCAAGCCTGACTGGCAGGTAAGTAGAAAATTATTTACGATAGGAAAACATGACACTAATCCTAAGCAAAAACTTGTCTATCATGATTCAAAGATCATATAGCTACATCTGAACATGGTACTGATAGCTTTCTTAAGGAGTTCAGCTAGCTGTACTCATGCCTCTGAGATGATATTGATGCTGCATTAAGTTGTTGACATCATCATGTTTCTAATGAGAATACAAATCTTCCCCCTCTGTGAATATCAAGGAGCCATCTGGTCAGTTAGCTATGCCGGATGCTTGCCCAGCATTATTAGAATTTGCAACAGAGAAATTTGTATTATAAATTCTTGCTTCCATTCAAATTAATAGCTGCCAACATTTAAATAAATCAAATTCACGGTGAACTTAACAGTTTTTCTCCAGATATCCTGGAGGAGTGTCCACTAAAGCCGCATCTAGAGCACTAGGTCCAATTCTGGGATCCCCAGTTCAAGAGAGAAAAGGAGAGAAAAGGAAAGAAAAAGGAAAGAGTTCAGCAGAATCTACAAACATGCTGAGGGGGCTGGAGCATCTCTGTGAGGAGGAAAGGCCAAGAGACCCGAGGCTGTTGAGCATGGAGAAGAGTAGTCTGAGAGGGGATCTTCTCAATGCTCAGGACAAGCTGAAGTGTAGGGTGCAAAAGGATGAAGTCAGACTCTTGTCAGTGGTGCCCAGTGGCAGGACAAGGGGAAACAGGCAGAAAGCGGAACCTGGAAGGTTCCATCTGAAGATGAGGAGAAAATTCTTAGCTGTGAGGGTGCTGGAGCCTTTGAGCAGGCTACCCAGAGAGGTTGAGGGGTCTCCTTCTCTGGAGCCTTTCCAACCCCACCTGGATGTGTTGTCCTGCCCTGGGTGGCGCTGCTCTGGAGAGATTCTAATCCTGCCTGAGCAAACACTGTGATTCTGAACAACCTCCTGTGGGTGCCCCTGCTTTACCAGTGCAGTTGGACTAGATGATTAGAGATCCCTTCCAACCCTCACCATGCTGGGATTCTGTGGCAAGTAATATTCATAGACACAGAAACCCAAAGTTCACTACAGAATTGAGAACAAATCCCATGAAGCAGACCTTCTACCTTCATAAGGATGTATAAGAATATAAACAGTTTGCTCCAAGAAGTACATATTGTAGATTGCTTGGCATACAAATGTTTTTGTTTAGGACTCATGACTTCTATTAGTATTAATTACTTTTGCTGGCAACTTTAAATGTATAGTGGCCTTAAAGCAAGGGCAATACCTATTAAGTTTAATTACTTTCTCCTTCAGCCTAAGCAATAAAGAAATATGGTGGAGATCTGGTTATTAACTGAGCGTGGCATCCAAATGAAGACACAGTGCACAATAATTGTATGTTGGGCCACAAGCTGGTGTCTCATTGGTCTCTCCTATGCCAGAGATGAGAGGGACTGCAGGCAGACAGTAAAGATTTTCTTCCCTTGACCTACTTGGGACAAAATCTCCTCCTCAGTCACATTTAAGCTCTCATCACTTTCAGCAGAAAGCCCCTGTGACAAGGGACAAACAAAAAACTCTGCTCCACACTTGCAAATCCACCCTCTCAAGCCAAGGATTCAAGAATTTTAAGGGCTCTTTTTCTGGTTGGTTTTTTTTTTTTTTTTTTTTGGTTGATTGGCTGAATTTAAACAAAGAAGTATCTGTCTAGATACCAGCATGATACATCTTTTTCAGAGGAAAAATAATGGTTTTGCTTGCTTTGAAGGATTTCTACCAGCATTTTAATGAAGCTACTAAAATCTGCTCTGAGGATGTGTTTTAGCAGTAGAAAATGTTTATGTACTTTTGTGTCTGTGTGTCTGCATCTATTGATTTGAAAGTTGTTTGACAGAAGCACGGAATCCCAGAGTGGTGGGGGTTGGAAGGAACATCTGAGGATCATCCAGTCCAACTCCCCTGCTAAAGCAGAGGCACTCACAGCAGCTTGTCTGAGATCGGCAATGGCCAGAGGGGGTTGGAATCTCTCCAGAGAAGGAGACTCCACAGCCTCTCTGGGCAGCCTTCTCCAGGCCTCCAGCACCCTCACAGCAAAGAAACATCTCCTTATATCTAAGTGGAACCTCTTGCATCCCGCTCTTGATGAATACTGAGAGGATCCCCTCTCAGGCTGCTCTCCTCCAGCCTTTCCTCCTCAAAGAGTTGCTCCAGGCTTTGTAGCCTCTGCTGAACTCTCTCCAGTAGTTTCCTGTCCCTCTTGAACTGGGGATTCCAGAACTGGACCCTGTACTCCACATGTGGCCTCACCAGGGAAGATTAGAGGGGGAGAAGAAGCTCCCTTTAACTGGTAGCCACACTCAATGTACCCCAGACGACCATTAGCCTTCTTGGCCACAAGGAGTTTGCCATTCACTGTCAAACTCCTCAGGAGCTAAGCTGCTTTACTAACATAACATCAAAACATGACAACCAAAAGGGCTTGTTTTAAAAAGGAACAAAATAATAAGGCAAAAAAGCTGCTCAAAAAGCCCCTAAAAGCTCAATGACTCCCACAGCACCAGGCAGTCTTGCTACCACTACCTTCTTTTATCTAAAATCTTCTGCAAAGATCTGTCATTTCCATCATTACTGTTTCCAGAATGACTCTCTCTAACATGCCAGTCAATTTCCATACACAATTCTTTTTTTCCCACTTTCTATCCCAGAACAAATGTATTCTGTGGATATTTTAGACTAGGATCTCCTTGAGTTTCTGGATGATATCCAGCCTGGGTTTCTGCTTAACAATAATCCTGGGTCATCCTAACATAGCCAATGTGAATGATGTACCAAAACTTTACTTATGAAGTATTCAGAAAAAGCTGAAATAAGGAATTTCAAAGATTGGAGTTTTCACATTGGGCATATTTGGTTTTTGCAATAAGAAGCAGATAACACAGCATATAAAAACGCATCTGCCACTATTCCTCTGATCTTCCCACACAGGTCTAACAATTTGCATGAAATTAGTAGACTAAAGTATACTAATAAGCATCAAAATATCTAACTGCTCATTTCCATTCACAGGTACCCACCAGAACAACAATCAAAGAACTATTAATACAAGCTTAAAATAGGAAGGGAATTCCAACTTGGTGTTTATGAGTGGTTTTTGACCATCGGAAGCATCTCAGGCACACGCTGAATTCACAAAAAGAAGATCCTGGCTCCAGTTTATGGTCAGGGGCCAAACTACAGGTATTTATTTACATCACTAAAAAAATCATGTAAAAAGAATCCATAGCATTGACTCTGGAAAGAAAGACTATTACAACTTACCTAATTCCCAGGTTAATGGGAAAAATTATCCAGGAGAGACTCCACTACTGCCACACACTTGAGGAAGCAGCAGAAGGAGGAGAAACTAAAGTTCTTCTTGCACAATATGGACATTATTTGGAATGAAGAGATTTTACCCCAAAACCAGGTGTGAAACTCGTCCTGGAATGGATTACAGGGGTGAACCAAATGTTCAGAAACCAAAATACCTAGAGACAAAAGAGACATCTCCTTGTCATCCTGATTTGAGTTAAATGAGAACTACTTCTCTCTTCAGTGATGTTACTTTTCTAGGTGACTCCACACTCCAGACAACTGTGGGTTTTGATGTGAGACGAAAATACTGCACTGGTAGCGTTTTTTCCTCATATTCAGGAAACCTTTTGTCTCGTTGTGTATCTTCCTCTTATGGTTTAATCACATAAGAATCACAGAATGGTTTGGGTTGGAAGAGACCTCTAGAGGTCACCTAGTCCAATGCCCCTGCAGTAAGCAGGGACATCCCCAACTAGATCAGGTTGCTCAGAGCCCCATCAAGCCTGACCATGAGTGGCTCCAGGGATGGGGCCTCTACCACCTTAGTGGAAAACCAAGGCAAAAGCCAATTAGTTTCCTTTTTTTACCCTGCTCCACAAACTATTTTCTGTTCTGGCTTCCCTGAGCAGAACAAAGCCCGTTTTGTCTGGAAAGATCCTGTGGCAGCGGGCATCCCACCGGGACTGACATGCTCCCATGCGCCATGCGGGGCTGAGAAGACAGCCCACTGCCTCTCCTCCACAGCAACATGGAGATCAAAGAGATCTCTGAGCTATGACAAAGAGAGTAAACTGAGTTTAAAAAA
>VWYK01087011.1:0-21573 GCA_013399775.1 Semnornis frantzii | reverse complement strand
AAAAAAAAAAAAAGGAAAATGAATAGACAGAAGATGATACAAAGAAAAAAGAGACTAAAAAATATTATTAATGGGGGGAAAAATGACCAGTGAAGAATTTGTTGTGATTTATGGCAACATTGTGGATACAAATCTAGCAAAACAGGGAGAGTATTTCAAGAGCATCTCCACAGAACAAACCCAAGGATTCATGGTGCAGATAATGCGTGTACATAGAAATATCTTCAGGTCTACCACCAGCACTGGTGGCTGTGGAGGAACCTTCTCCAGGATGGCAGAGGCTGAAGCAGAAGGCATTTGGAGCTGAGTGCTGGATTAGATTGTCCAGAGAGGTTGTGGGATCTCCGATGGAAAAATTCCAAACTCACCTGATTCTGAGCAAGCTGCTGTGGGTGCCTTTGCTTTAGCAGGGGGGATGGACTAAATGATCGGCAGAGGTCCCTTCCAACCCTATCATGCTGGGGTTCTGTGAAAATAATACTTCAAGGGAGGAGGTAAGAAAACAGCTGTGTGGCTGTTAAACAAGTGAAGCCAGAAAGGCAAGAGAACAACAAGGAACTGGAAAAAGGCTTTAATTGCCAAACTGCCAAATTACTGTGATCTGACAGATTGCACCAATCGGTGCGGCATAGACTTGCTGTCAGCACCAGACAAACTTCCTAAGAGGATAATTTTATCGCAGATGAAATCAGAGACACACAAACAGCTAAAAGGAAAACAAGAAGGTTTCAGAAGAGAATTGTGCACCCATCATCATTAACTTTATTGACTTTGAAAAAGCTTTTGATAGTCTACAAAAATGCCTCCAGAAGATAAAGGCTAAATGTGGATTATCTCAGGAGATAGCAAGAACAGCAAACTTTTATGGTGATCCTGACTGGTGTAAGCGACTCACAAACACAGCTGGAGCAAAGCAAAACTTTTCCATTGCTTGTGCATTTGTCCATTAGAAAACTGCTGGAAGAAGGAAACCAACCTGCCTGGTGAATGTGGGGCAGGCTGTGGATGTAGCCTACCTGGACTTCAGCAAAGCCTTTGACGCCATCTGCCACAACAAGCTCCTGGCAAAGCCGGCAGCTCATAGCTTGGAGGGATTCACACTGAGATGGGTCAAGAACTGGTTGGAGGGTTGGGACCAGAGAGTGGTGGTGACTGGTGACACATTCATTTGGCAGCTGTCACTAGTGGTGGCCCCCAGGGATTAGTGCTGGGCCCAATCCTGTTCAATATCTTTATTAATGATCTGGACCAGGAGATTGAGTCCAGCATCAGTAAGTTTGGAGATTACACCAAGGTGGGAGCAGGTATCGATCTGTTGGAAGATAGGAGGGCCCTGCAGAGGGACCTGGACAGGTTGGGTGGGTGGGTAGAGGCCAATGGGATTAGATTTAACAAGGCTAAGTGCAGGGTTTTACACTTTGGTCACAACAACCCCAAGCAGAGCCACAGGCTGGGGACAGAGTGGCTGGAGAGCAACCAGGCAGAAAGGGACCTGGGGGTGCTGGTAGATAGTAGCTGAACATGAGCCATCAATGTACCCAGGTGGCCAGGAGAGCCAATGGCATCCTGGCTTGGATCAGGAACAGTGTGAGCAGTAGGACAAGGGAGGTTATTTTGCCCCTGTACTCAGTACTGGCGAGGCTGCAACTTGAGTGCTGTGTCCAGTTCTGGGCCCCTCAATTCAAGAGAGAGGTTGAGGTACTGGAACATGTCCAGAGAAGTGTGATGAAGCTGTTGAGGGGCCTGGAGCACAGCGCTGTGAGGAGAGGTTGAGGGAGCTGGGGGTGTGCAGCCTGGAAAAGAGGAAGCTCAGGGCAGACATCATTGCTCTCTACAACTACCTGAAAGGAAGTTGTAGCCAGGTGGGGGTCGGTCTCTTCTCCCAGGTGACCAGCAACGGAACAAGGGGACACAGTCTCAAGTCGTACCAGAGGAGGTATAGGCTTGATATTAGGAGGAAGTTGTTCACAGAGAGAGTGATTTGCCATTGGAATGGGCTGCCCAGGGAGGTGTTGGAGTCACCCTCCCTGGAGGTGTTCAGGACAAGACTGGATGGGGCACTTCATGCCATGGTCTATTTGATTGGATAGGGCTGGGGTGATAGGCTGGACTGGAAGAGCTTGGAGGTCTCTTCCAACCTGGTTGATTCTAACAACCTACAATTTTGCAGACAACAAGGCAGGCTTCTTGTTTTCTGCATACAAGAAGAAAGTGGGCATCAAACACTAAGTGATATAGCAGAGGACTGAAAGGAGATGGTAAAAAATGTCCATGAAAACAGAACAGGGTATATACAAGTGTAAGAATGACAAACAAAGCCAATGCGGCTGTTATTCAAAAGGCAGTGGAGGATGCTGAAAGGTTTAACTCCCCCTCCAGTCTGGTATCTGAAGAAACAAAAACAAGATTAACAGGAGTAGGTGGAATAATAGACAATGTGTCATTAACAATAGGCTGTTGAGCACTTCTTTCTCAAACCATACCCATAAACTGTGGATATTTTTGCAGGGCAAAAAAGATAAATAATGTTAGAAATTCAGAGTGAAGCAAGCATTGGAAACGAGTGAGACCAAGACTCACGGTTGTTGTTTTTTCCCTTAAGACAGAAAACACCTTTAGATTTAGGCAGGATAGTCACTGAAATAATCACTGGTGGAAGATCTGAAATCATCCAGAAGCTGTTAGAGAAAGCACTGGTAACCAGTGAAAGATGAAGACGAGTTGTGCTTATTATTTCCCTCCTTACTTTGTGTGCCTGTGGTGCATTTCTCTTCCTTGGAAAGAGCAAATGGTTTTATCAGTTGTTTTCCTGGCTTTCACATTCCTAGTTCACAGGCGGCACGTCATTTGCTCTTCCTCAGTTTTCCTCATAGCACCATCTTCCCAGGCCTCTTTCCCAGCAGTAACAATGTTGATCACCTCCTACCATTTCTAAATTCCTACTTGAGAATATCCGAAATTACCATGATGATGTACTGTTCTCAATTAAAATTAAGGTACTTCAAGACTGGGAAAGAAATTAAATGCTGCCAGGAGCCCATCAGGATACCAAAAACCAACCTGGAAGGTAGATTTATACATGAAAGTGAATAGTTCATGTAGTAATAATAGTTTTTACACTGCTCTGAAGATGCTTTTTGGGAGTACTGGTCTGAATGTGAGATTATAAAATATCATTTTGTAAAAATAATTTATACTCTTAAATAAAACGCATGGCAAAAATCATTAACAGGACTTTAAAAGCCCTTCTGAAGAAATCAATATTTTTAAAGTATAATTTTAAAGATATGTATTTCTGAGAAGCATATCACAGCATTCCATTTCCAACCACAACAGGAGGTTGTAAAACCTCATATTAATTTTCCAGTTCATAGACCTAAGAAGCATGATGTGAGCTCTTGCTCAGGAAAGGGGAGCCTTCCCAGTTTACCTTGGCTTGTCAGCATCAACAGCATCATTAATTTAAGCAACACAGGGGCTAATTTAGTTCTACTGAGCTTTGCTCATCCAATGCATTACATAGAGCTCCACAGCTCATCATCACCAGCTCAGCCTCACAGAGGGAGCATGTCGCTGCTGGGCACACAGGAGGTGATGGCCACACAGAGAGGGCAGTGACGCAGTGCAGCAGAAACAGACAGCAACAGTGATGTGAGCCCATGTCACAAGTGGGGCTGAGGCACATTCGTTAGAGATGTTTGTGCTAATCTGCTGGCCAAGCTCTTTGGACTCCAACTGCATCTGCCAGTGTCTCTCACTGATAAACATTTCCTTACAAAAATAAATAAACCATTTCCCTTTCTCTCTTACTCCATTCTTATGGATCTAGAAATCACTAAAAAATGTGCTGCATTTTTACCTCATGTCTTCACCAAATATTATGGGTCTTATGAGTAGGAGCACCTTTCTGGAGTGTGTCCAGAGGTGGACAACAAAGCTGGTGAAGGGTCTGGAGAACAGATCTTAATGAAGAGGTGCTGAGGGAACTGAGGTTGTTTAGTCTGGAGAAGTGAAGTCTGAGAGGAGACCTTATTGTTCTCTAAAACTCCCTGAAAAGAGGTTGGAGAGAGGCAGGGCTTCATCTCTTCTCCCTAGTATCAGGTGATAGAATGAGAAAAAAGGGCCTGAAATTGTGCCAGTGGAGGTTTAGGTTGGAGATTAGGAAAAATGCCTTCCTGCAAAAGTGGTCAGGCACTGGAAAAGGCTGCCCAGGGAGGTGGTGAAGTCACCATCACTGAGGGGTTCAAACAGTGTGTGGACATGGCCCTTCAGGACATGGTGGTGTTAGGTGGATGGCTGGACTCAATGCTCTTAGAGAGCTTTTCCAGCTGAAACAATTCTATGACTCTAAGATTATCATATGGGAAGAAGGGGATGTGTCAGTAGAGGTTGTACTTAATGGCTGCACCACAGGTTTCAACATCTCACAGAGATAAAAAGCTGCCTTAAATTTCATGTTGTCCATCTGTTCCTGCACAGAGGTGATGAGCATGGTGAAGAGGCAATCCATGACATAAAACCTGTACTAGTGGTTTATTCCCAGTGCCCACACTGAATACCAACAGAGGTCTTCAGCTTTGCTGGGAAGGCACTGTTGTCATGGCACGTACAATGGTCTGCTATTCCAGAACTTTTTAAAAAGTATTTTAAAAAAGACTGCATATTGAAGAATGTGCAACTGCTCTCAAAGGCTGAGAGAGTTGGGGTTATTCAGCCTGGAGAAGACAAGGCTCCAGGGAGACCTTCTGGCAGCACTTCAGTGCACAAAGAGGCCAATCAGAAAGCTGGGGACGGACTTCCAAACAGGGTCTGTTGTGATAGGACAAGGGGTGATGTTTGAACTGAAAGAGAGAGATTTAGAATAGAGCAAAGGAAGAAATTATTTGCACTGAGGGTGGTGATGCTCTGGTCTAGGTTGCCTGGAGGAGTGGTAGATGCCCCGTACTTGGAACCATTGCAGGTCAGGTTGTTTGGGGCTCTGAGCAACATGCCCTAATTGCAGATGTTCCTGCTGAGTACAGTGGACTAGGTGCCCTTTAAATGTCCCTTCCAAGCTAAACCATTCTGCAACTCTATGTGAGTTCTGCAGTGTAATGGTCACACACGAGCATGTCGCCTCAGTTTGTTCCCTCTCCATCACACCACAACTCTTGATGGGTGGCGTGGGATGCAGGATGCCTTCCCTGACCACACACTGGGCATTTTTTCAAACCTAGCCATTTCTGCTCCTTCTTTTGTTGTAGGTATTGTCAGAGAAATAATCTACAATTCTTTAAAGATATCTACTTATCCTTCAGGCATGAAAGCATTTCAAAAGCAATACCAACATCTATGGCATTGAATTGCTGCTTGTTTTTGTAAATAAAAGCCACAGAAGGTGATACAATGCCCAATTACAATAGTTTGTCATTCCATTATAATCTTGTGCTGCTAAGCTTAGCTCTTGACAAGACAAAATGTATTTTTTAATAGATTTTTGTGACTCTGCTTGTATTTCCAACTAAACACGACTCCAAATATTAAGAAGTGCACAACTTTGGGGGATGCTTGTTTCCATTTATTGCAATAATGATGAGGAAGCTCTTTGGGAGTAGGATAGAAGCATAGAACAGTAGGGACTGGAAAAGTCCTCTAAGATCATTTAGTCCAATCCCCTGCCAATGCACAATCAGCTAGGGTAGGCCACATGGAAACACATTAAGTAGGGTTTTGAAAGTCTGCAGAGAAGATGACTCCACAGTGTCTCTGTTCATATATTTACTTAGAATAAAAACTGTCAGGATCTAAAATTAGCCAAGGAATTGAATCCTTTGGGTTTCAGCAGGAGAGCTCCCACACTCTTTCACCGTCTGTGATATCTATATAAGTCTAGCATTTCCTTGGCACAATGTCCTGGTGTGGGTCCAGGTATGGTGGCTGATTTTACTGCAAGGGCTGAGCCAGCTCCTGCCATTCGCCCTCCACCCACCCCACAGCTTTCTGCTCCCGTGAAATGAGCATGCAGCAGCTCCCAGGAGACCACAACTCACAAACTGGCAGCTGAAAATTAACGACTATCTTTATTATGTGGGTGGGGATGGGAGGTAGGGGAGAGCAGTGTTGCTTGCCAGTGTATCAGGATAATTCATTCCAGCACTTGATTGTTTTTGAAACCAATGCTAGGACAGACTTTTACAAGCATTTATGTTCCAGACTTGCACTGACTTCACACCTCTAAAACAATGACCTCTGAGAGTTATGGAGGCTATATGCAAGCAACTCAGGAGGGCACAAGCACAAGAGCCAGGCTTGCTCCTGAAAATTTTAGTCTATAGGTGAGTAATAAAAAGACATCACAGGTAAGAACTATTTGATGACCATTAAGAGAAACTTATGGGCTCTATTCAGCTCACTGTGGTCATACCCTCAACACAAAAGGATTGTCAAGACATTTTCAGCTGTACTCAAGATCTGTTGACACCCTCTCACCCAAACTGTGATGCTCTGTGGGATCAGAGCTGCTCTGTGCTTCCAAAGGCATTATCTGTGGTCAAGAAAACATCCATGTTATTTTCAGTTGCAATAAAAACATTGGGATATGCCATAGGAAATGCATTTTTTAAAATATCCAAGAACCCACAGTAGATTTCTCAGGACCACAATGTCCAGGGGAGTTCAGAATCTCTTCAAAGAAGGAGACTCCACAACATCTCTAGGCAGCCTGCTCCATGGCTCCAGCACCCTCACACCAATATTTTTGCTCCTGTTCAGATGGAACCTCTTGGGTTCCTGTTTGTGCCCACTGCCCCTTGACTTGTCACTGGGCACCACAGACAAGAGGCCCCAGCCTCTTGCCCCTCACCCTATATCTCTTGCTGAGCAGTGATCAGATCCCTTCTGGGGCTGCTCTTCCTCAGGCTCAGCAGCCCCAGGACTCTCAGCCTTTCCTCCTCACAGAGATGCTCCAGGCCCCTCAGCATTTTCGTAGCCTCCACTGGACTCTCTCCAGTAGTTCTCTGTCTCTCCTGAATTTCGTAGCCCAGAACTGGACCCAGTATTTCAAATGTGGCCTTACTAGGGCAGAGTAGAGGAAGAAGAGAACCTCCTTTGACCTGTTGATCAGAAATAATGAATTCACGGGAGGCCAATAAAAAGCTGACTAACTTTAAAAATAATATCAATATAAATCCTTAAAATCTTCTAACAAATTGTACGTGAGGGCATCTTTATAGTCAACCACTTTCCTTAAACTTAATAATATCCCTTAGGCAAAATCTCTGCAGGATCAAGGTGAATGGTTTTCTTGTTTCCACTTCCTTAAAACAAATCTAAATAATATTTTATCATTAAAACAGGTAACAAGCAGCTGCTTTCAGAAGAATGCTGCCAGTTCTGAGGTGGTTTGACCAGTTACAGTAACATGTCTGTCCAGTTTGATCAGCGGATGCTGTCTTGACATTAGTGGAAGTGTGTGATCAACATCAGCGAATGTGACAGGTCACGCAACAAAGATGCACAGTCAGAAGAAATTAATTTTGAACAGATGTGCCCAGGAAGAAAAGTGAAACAGTGGAGAAATCACCTACAACCTGCACAAATCCTGACACTACCACGGCATCAGCACCTGAGATTCTGTAAAACTTAAAATGGACCATTTCAAAACTTCTCACTTCCACAGTGCAAACTGTCCTTCCACGGAGATGTTGTTCTTGCTGCACCAATAGAACAAGGAGTTTGTGGGTGTCTGGGTACCATTCATCATATTTGCTCATGTATTAAAAGTCTGCTCAGTCTTTTAACCTGGCAGAGAAGTCAGGTACCCACTGATGGTGCACACTGGTGGCCAGTCAAACAGTTCACAACTTGCATAGGTAAGGAGTGAGGTCTCTGAAAATACAGTAACCACATGCAAAGTCTAGCAGAGTAACTGTGCTGGTTTGAGCTAGACCAGAACTAATTCTGGTCAGGGATGTCACTTCTCAGCTGAGTTTCTTCTAAGTAACTGCACTTTCTGAAGTTCGCAGCTTGTTTTGGCAGTGTCTGCTTCTAGAACTGATAATATTCCACTTTTGGAGTAACTACCAAGCATTGGGTTGCAGAAAGGCTCTGCCTTAGAGTTGCTCCTGTGCAGACCAAGGGCACTGCCACAGATCCTGCCCCACCTTGGGGGCAGAAATCAGAGGTGGCACCTGTGGGGAGGATCAGACAGCACAAGTGACCATCGACTTCCCAACAAGGGATTGCATCCCATGGATGGCATCTTCAGGNTTTCATCTCAGCTAGTTTAGTTTCTTTCCAACCCAATTAGTCTCTCTCCCTTCTTTCCTTTCTCTTTCCTTTGAGAAGTAGAGGGGTTCATAGAGAGTTTCTGTCACTCATTTGGTGGCAAGCACAGCCCTGACCCTACACAATGACACACAACTTCCATGTGCTGAGCATTTCAATGTGTTCTTTGTTAATGCTTCACAGAGCATTTTTATAGGATCCTTAGAACTCAAAACTTGTTCTTTCAAAACTCACACAGGCTGAGAAGATAAAGCAATGCCTTGACCACATCTGCTTTCTAGAAGTCAGTCTGGCCTTGTGCTTCACTGGACCAAATTCTCAAACATTGCTTCTTCTAAAAATAGAAGCATAAGGGAGACCAAGAATAGCTGGAGTAACTACCCGCTGATTCAGGAACAAGGTTCATGGTGTTTCAACATGCATGTCACCAGATGTCCTGCAAGTATCATCTGGGACTCTGCACTCAGGATAAATCATATCTGTGATGAGGATGCTAAGTGACCACATATTTAGGGGATTCTACTGTGTCATAAGCTCTGGAGAAGACAGATTCACAGACAGATATGTGCCTCAGGTATTTATTATGCTATATATAAAGCAGAATTGGGACAAATACTTGTACCAAATTCCATGTTTTCATGCTAGACAAGAGTTTTGAAGATAGAAATGGGACTTCATTAACAGCATCTGATTCCTTTCAAGTGCCAAATGGGAAGTTAATTGCCTTTATGCTTTCAAAATATTAAACCTGATAGTTTTCTTCTGACTGTTGTAAATAGTAACTGCCAGGCAACAGGGACAGGATTTTTAAATGAACCCAAATTAAGAAGCTCAAATCCCCAAGAATCAGACCTCTAAGATCATTGAGTCCAACCATCAACCCAACACCACCATGGTCACTAAACTATGTGCCAAAGTGCCATGTCCACACATTTTTTGAACACCTCCAGGGATGGTGACCCCATCACCTCCCTGGACAGCCTGTTCCAATGCCTGACCACTCTTTCAGGAAAGAAATTTTTCCTAATCTCCAACATAAACTTCCCCTGGCACAATTTCAGGCCATTTCCTCTTGTTCTATCACCCGATACTAGGGAGAAAATACTGACGCCCACCTCAGTCCAACCTTGTTTCAGGGAGTTTTAGAGAGCAATAAGGTTTCTCCTCAGTCTCTTCTCTTCTCCAGACGAAATAATCTCTAGATTTTATGCTCTGGAGTAATCTGGGCAGTTTTGCAGAACCTCATTTCAAAATACAGATCGAAGGCAGCAATTCAGAATAAAAGAAAGGCTAGAGGCACAAACACTGTTCATTTTTCTGTCATACATTTAGCAACATTTTGGAGACTGAGGGAGAGAATTAAACTGAGGACATATAATAACAGATTTTGCACAAATAAGAGTCCAAATTAAATAGGTTTCAGTCACTGCAGAAGGTCACAGTCTTCAGAAAATGCTGAATGCATTCCTCTGTAGGGGAAGAAAAAGCCCTCAAAGATGCCACAAGCTGAAGAGCTGAAGTAATTATTCACCTGGGAAACTTTAGGCTATTATCTCCAATCATACCATTCAAGGATTGGATGCTGATAATTCACAGTCATGGAAATGAAAAGCTCTGGTATGAGACACGAGCAAGGGAGATGAATTACAGACTTCCCTGATAATGGAAAAATGAGCAGCATGTTGATCATAGACACTAAAATTACAAACTTGGTCAGCCTCACTGCAGTGTCGAACACAGAGCTAGGCGTAATAAATTACAGCACAGCTAAATGATGCTGTCACATCCCTGTGGAAAGTAGGATGGTTGGAGTAAATACTGCCCTTGTGCTCAGAAGACCTGACTTTGGCTCCTGGCACTGGGTAACACTGAACGTGTTTCTTCTCTGCTTGGCTTTACATGTCAGGAACAGTGGACAAACAGAAAATGATTACCTGTGTCTATCCCACCCTTGCACAAGGTCAGCATCAGAATCTTCTGTCACAGCACAGAATCACAGAATCACAGCACGATAGCGTTTGGAATGAACCCCCGGAGATCATCTAGTCCAGTCCCACTGCTAAATCAGGGTCACCTACAGCACGTTGCCCAGGTTCACAATGTCCAGGTGGTTTTGGAATCTCTTCAGAGAAGGAGACTCCACAGACGCTCCTGGGCAGCCTGTTCCAGGACTCCAGCATCCTCACAGTAAACAAGTTTTCCCTTCTGTTTAGGTAGCACTTGCAATGCTGTAAAATTCAGTATCTGCCCATTTTGTGAAGCCACCAGGCTAAGACAGCTCTTCTTTGCATGCACGAGGCCTGTTTTGGACAAGCAGAAACTACACACCTTATCAATTTAAAGATGTAACCTTCCAGCCATCCTCGGCCAGTTACCTCACATCAGCCAAGATCTGCTAGGCGGCTTTCGGTTCCTCATAAAGCATGACGGTTTGGTCAAAGCAATACTTGTCCATTCAAGACCCTCATCTGAAGAACATGCTCTCTGAACAGAGCTGCCTAAGTAAGGATTAACAGTGTGCTTCTGTCCACATCTGCACCATGAATAATAAATACAGAAAACACATATTTCCACATGGACTCTGAAGCCTCCTTGATGTCATTCCATCAGCAGCAGCAGTCACAACAGATCTCATATCTTTTTGATTTTGTTCTATTTTATACAAAATGTCCCCTTTGTGGTTTGTGTAGCTCTTCATGACCTGAGCTCAGATGCAACAACAGCCAGAAAGTGTGGAAACAGCAGACATGGTGCAGGACAGGAGAAAATGAGCAATGCTGGCAGTGACACAAAGGCAGAGGAAACGGTCATAAGCAAAACCAAGCCCGGACAGCCACCAGACATCATATAGGAGGGATTAATCTTCCCTTTAATGATTACAGAATGGTTGGGGCTAGAAGAAACATTTGGAGATCATCCACTCCAACTCTCCTGCTAAAGGAGGGTCACCCACAGATTGTCCAGGATCACAACATCCAGGTGGCTTTGGAATCACTGAAGAGGAGGAGACTCCACAACCTCTCTGGGCCGTCTGCTCACAGCAAAGAAATATCTCCTCCTGTTCAGATGGAACCTCCTGGGTTCCAGTTTGTGGCCATTACGCTGTTGTCCTACCATTGGGAATCACTGAAAAGAGTTTGGCTCCATCATCTTGCCACTCACCCTTTAACTCTTGCTGAGCATTGAAAAGATCCTTCTCAGGATTCTCTTCCACAGGCTAAACAGCCTCAGGTCTCACAGAGATAGTAAGCACAAAGAAACTGGAATATTAAGCCAAACCAAAGTGATCTCGAACTCTAAAATACTATGCAGTGATGTGAGTGTTGCAGTAAAAAGTAGAACAAAGCTCAGGAAGAACAGACAGGAAAGGAAATCTAAATCAAGCTGGTTAAACTGTTACCTAACCAAAAGCAATTAAAAAGCTCTTTGAAGTCCTCAGAGGACTCAAAAGTTCAGAAGAGTTCTGAGGCAGGGAGCTTGGATTCGGGACCTTTGCTAGCAAAACTAAAATTAACAGCTTCTTCCTCTCTTAAGAAATTAGCTTGTACAAAAATCCAATTGCAAGAAATAAAGGGAAATATATCTCTTGACAGCCAGGCACTTGATGCAGCATATACACAGTACGGCAAAACCAGGTCACATTTAAATTCACGCTGCAGGACAATTGATTTTCTTTTTAAGATTTACTTTTTCATTGATTTTTTAGATATGCCCAGATACCATCTTGGTCACTTCATCAATAATATTAAAGAGAAAAGAGAAAGGAATACAGGAAGGAAGGGCAATTGATTTGTTTTATTTCAAAGCCTTCTACTCTAATGTTCCTTCTGCTGCACTGTGGGCCAAAATCCTCCCCTGGGACAACTTCAGGCACTGAAATTACAAAAGCTATTGCTATTTACACTTGGCCTGATTGTGGTCCTTTACATTCAAACCCACAGGCAAAGCCATGGAAATCATACTGGGGCTAATTCCAAAAATACCCCACTCAACAATTGCTAATCAGCTCATTGATTTACCTCCCCCCACACTACATGACAAATTCAGCCTGACAGTCCACGATGGGAGAAAACCTTTTAGTTAACCAGCTTTGACAACGGGATGGGAAGCCTCCTAGCAATGTTGGCCAACCATTGTCATAGCCACCTTAAAGTATTCCCCCTGGGAAAGTGCAATTGCCCCTTTCCTCAATGATTTTCTTTTCAGAGTAGTATTTAAGGAGTTGGAACAACTCTAAACCAGGGAGACATCTAAGAGACAGAGAGTGTTCTAGAAAGGAAGGGACAGAGGGAGAGTCCTGCCCCAAATCCTTTTTGACAAGATGCTTTTGAGAGGTCCTGCTTGACATAAGCTGTAACACTGCAGTCTCAGAGGTGGAAGGTGCACAATGAGGAAAGTAAGCTCTATCTCATATGGTAACTTTATTTTCTTTATCCTAACAAATTTGATAGGACAGAACGAGGCAGATCCCAACACAAGGGCTGAAGCTGAAAAATTAATCAAAGATCTCAGATTCACTGTAAGTTTTGCTCATGGCCACCTCATGTGAGTGAAAATAAATTCATAAAGTCATTTAGGTTGAGAAAAACCTTTAAGATCAAGTCAAACCATTAACCCAGAACTTCCAAGTTCGCCATTAAACTATGTCCCTCAGCACCACATTTACAGGGCTTCGAGACCCCTCAGGGAATGGGAACTCCAGCACTGCCCTGGGCAGCCTGTTCCAGGGCTTGACCAACCTTTCAGGGAAGAAATTGTTCCTCATGCCCAATCTAAACCCCATCCAGTGCAGCTTGAGGCTGCTTCCTCTTGTCCTACCACTTGTTACTTGCAAACGAAACAGCTGAAAGCCTCATTGTGTTTAACAAGCTTCCCAAAGCCACTTGACAGTCTGGAGCTGCCTCTTGTCCAGGATATCTGGCTCAAAGGCCCAGGCTGGATGAATCTCTAATGCCCTCATGGATGTTTGTCAGAAATAGTTTGCAATGTGTCCATTCAGGGACATGATTACATCAGTGAAAGCTCAACAGACGCTCTGTAAACCCCTCCAGAGACACTGTCCCTTCACCAAAGCTGCAAATGGCTTCACTTTCTCTTCTATCATGGTATTAATTTTCATTCCCTGGATTGTAAAACTCTGGCTAAGGTCTTGGTGATGGTAAGTTAAGAATTGCCAAAGTCTTGTAGGTGTAGGAACCTTCTGCTTGTCCTCCCTTTGCAACTCAAGTTGCTTCCTCTCCCTCACTAGTGGAGATCAAGGGACGTTAATTTACACCTTCTAGGATACAACTTTTGTCTTCTCTGAGTGAACCAGACTCTCTCTCTACCCTGGTATTTTACTTCAGGCCTTTTCCAACGTGATTTTTTTAAGGTGTTTGAAAAGCAATCTTGATGTCTTGGTTGAGCTGCTGCCTTCCTCAGTGCTCAGAAGCCAGATAGTTCATTTTCCCTCTAGATCTGTGACCTACTCCACAGATACTGGATGACCAGTTGGAAAAAATTAGACTTGACAAGTGTCAAGAACGGCTCATGTCATAGTCCACATCTCCAGCCTTCTTCAGTTTCTCCTCCATCATCAGCTTCAACTTTCCCTATTGGAAGTGTTGGGAGTGAAAGGGTAGTTCTGAGAGCAAAGCAGCAAAGAGCATCTGGACTCAATCTAAAGCTCTAATTAGCTGATGTATACTTATGAATATACCAGGGGTTCATACATACATAATTAATGTTAAATTATACAGATATTTGTCTGCCCATATGCAGAAAGCAGGGATAAAGGCTCATAATACACATAATTGCCATGTAAGAATGATTAAATGCACAGAGTGTTTGTGCTGTTTGTAATTAATTAAAATCACCACTAAAACTAGCTGGAGGCTTTTCTTCTGCTTAATGGTACATTTCTAAGCATTTTTCTATTTACAGCAGTGCCCTGTGTAAGCCTGGATGGTAAATGCCCAAGGAATAAAGAAGAAATACGTGACATCCAATATATACATCAGGAAGAATTGGCTCCTCTGAGGCATTTGAGCTCATTTGCTACTCATGTGGATTGACTAAAACAAATTACCCACAAAAGGAACATGTTTTCCAACTCAAATAGGAGAAACGTCAAATAAACGATCTGAAAACACTGCTTGCAACACTCGCTGGTTGAAACAAAGAGTTAAACCTACCCAAGGGTAAAGATTAAAAACATCCAGGAAATATTTCTGAATTGTAAGAATTCATCCATTCAAAAAAAAAAACCCAAACCAAACCAAACCAAACCAAACAAACAAAAAAACCAAACCAAACCAAAACAAAACAAAAAAAAAAAAACCCAAACAAAATAAAAAAAAAAACCAACCAAACAAAAAACCCCACACATTTTCATACAGTTCACAAAAAATAATGACAGGAAGCTTTAATCTCTTTTGTTCTTTTGTTGACTCATATCATTGCCATTTATGATTATCCAGCAGCTTCCAGAGGCTTCAGAATATTTCACAGACTTAGAAAACCAAGCTGCAAGTCACAACCAGAGCTGGTGCAGAACCTTTCCCTTCTCCCCATCCCCCAAACAGTGTATGGCATCACCAGAGATGAGGTAGCTGCCCACAAGGACAAAACAGCTCAATTCCACAAAACCTGATTTTCCTGCCTCTTTCCACCTGCTAAGGAACTCATTTAGTTGCCACACAATGCAAAACCACCACTTTGGAGCATTCCAACCAGGTGACACTGAATGGCTTCCCCATCCATGTCTTGTAGGACCTTCTGAGCTGGTGAGATGATGGGATTATCTATGGACTGACTTTAGTAATACAGGAACATTCCAACCCTTCCAGCTCCCAGCTCCCTTACGTGTACTAAATCTGTTTCTGGAGTGAACTAGAGACTCCTGAGCTTCTGTGTGGTGGTATTGCAAAGCAGCAAACAGACACCAGAGCTGCAGGAACTGTGGTGTGCCATCAGCATCAGGCAAACCACCCAGCAACTGCAAACAATTTCTGGTAGTGTCAACTTGTGAGAAACGAGAAAGCAAACAAATACACTCACCTCCAACTCTGTCTGCATAAATTCCTTTAATGTTAGAGATAAAAAGGTCAGTGCCCAAAGGCCACTGACTTAATGGGACGCTGGGATGTAATTGATACTGTCAGCCCCAGATACACAAAAATCACAGGGCAGATCCCCAAAACATGAAGAAAAGGATTTACTATCACAAGATTAGGCTTTAATATAATCGAAGGCTAAATTTTAGCCCTGCAGCTTTTAATCTTTGGAAAATAACATTTTCAAGTTCTTTCCCCTGATGCTCTGAAGGTTTGAATTTTACTTCTCTTTCAAAAAGGAGATGTGTCTCTATCATTCTATCATGTAATTACAGAGAAATTAGAGCCATTCAACAAATAAATAAATAAATAATATGGTTAACTACTAGTATAATTATTATCAACCTGCATCAAACTAGGCTGAGCTGACAAAAGCCACGTAGCAACTGTTGTCAGGAGAAATTAAAAAGAAACAAACCCAAAAAAATCCTGTCAGGAGACTAATGATAAAATCCCTGGAGCTGGCAATGCTGTCACAGTGCACCAACCACTAAATGCGTTCAAATGGAAGTTGGTGTAGATGTCACAGGGTGTATAACCTGCAGAAAACATTTTTATTCACAGGAGCGTAGGACTGCAACAGTATAGGTGAGGGATTGACTTGCTAGAAAGCAGCTTTAGGAGAAGGACCTGGGAGTGCAAGTGGACAAGGCCACCATGAACCAGAAATGTGCCCTTGTGACCAAGAAGGCTAATAGTCTTTTGGGGGTGTACTAAGAAGAATGTGGCCAGCAGGTCAAGGGATGCCTTTCTCTTCATGTTCTCTGCCCTAGTTAGGCCACATCTGGATTATCTGGTCCAGTTCTGGCTTTCCAAGTTCAAGAAAGATGCGGAACTATTGAATAGAATCCAGTGGAGGCTACAAAGATGCTGAGTGGAACAGAATATCTCTGTGAGGAGGAAAGGCTGAGGGACCTGGGGCTGTTGAGCCTGCAGAAGAGCAGCTCAGCTCAGTTGAGAGGGGATCAATGCTCAGCAACAGTTGAGGTGGGGTGGGGGGGCAGACTCTTGTAGTGACAACAGCAGCTGGGGCACAAACTGGAACCCAGGAGGCTCCATCTGAACAGGAGAAAAATCTTTTTTAGTGCAAGAGTGCTGGAGCCCTGGAGCAGGCTGCCCAGAGAGGTTGTGGAGTCTCCTTTTCTAGAAAGATTTCAAACACACCTGGACATTTTGATCCTGGGCAACCTGCTGTGGTTGACACTGCTCTATCAGAGGAGTTGGACTGGATGATCTCCAGAGTTTTCCTTTCCAAGCACTGCCATGCTGGAATTCGGAGACTGCTCTTTTGTTGATACTAATGCACTGAGAACAGCTGCAGATGGGCAGCAGCATTAATTTTTCATCATTCTCCTCCCAGATTTCTGAAGGCTGAGGGTCCAAGGAAGGAGAATATCTATATTGGCCACCTTTAAATCCAGATTGTCCCTCATTCCTGTTTTGTAGCAGTACAAACATCCCTGAAATGAGACTTTACAACAATTGTCTAGGAGAAAAAAAAAGCAGTAACAGAAATGAGCAGAAGCATTTCACTCACTGAGATGATGGAGCTTTCATGGTGGTGTGTCTAAAATGGCACAGCCCTGCAGTTAAATGGAGGCACACCAGTGAGAGGTTGCCTCCAAAGGCAACATTTACAGTCCCCTGCAGCTCATACAGTGGTAACTAACACATCTCACCAGGATGTGAGAAGGGAATTTTTATAGTCCTCCCTCTTGACATTCAAAGCATTTTTCCCTCAAGAGGTGCCTAGAATTAGCCTGCTTGGAGATAAGCTCTGCAGAGACGTTCTGGAGTCACTGAGTGCCATTAGGGTGGCTCTGAGGTGCTGAGAGTCATCTGCCACACTTGGGATCTCAGCAGGATGCTAAAATCATTGACCCTGTCTGGATACTGGTGAGAACATGTTTCTGATGAGCCCAGCTGGCTGCTGGATCTCTGCCTGGCAAACTTTGCTCATTTGTGATCCATCCCTGCGCTAATTCAGCTATACCAAAATTACACACATCAGTAAAAAAATAATGTTAGCTACTGCTGAGATGATGATCAAGAAGCAACATTAAAACTTCTCTGTATTGAGAAAAAGCCACGTAGTGGAGTTACAAAAGTGGCAATTTTTAGTGACTAATGGAAACTTGCAGGGACTTAAAGATTCGACTTCTCAGACACATGGGGAGCTCGAACCACCCAGAGGGATGATGGTTGCTGATCCCAGGCTGGAAAGCTGGAATGAGAGGATGTGGGAATCTCAGAAAGATCTGAACTGGGGAAAGAAGCACAACTCCTCCACACATTTCTGCAGGGTTTCTTCTTCCCTAAAATAGCCCAGAAATTAATGACCTGGTTAATGGCCAATCATTATCTAATTTCATTTCTTCCAGAGATATTTCATTTTATCCCATTCTCTGCACTTTCATAAGCAGTGCTTCCTCGCTGTGCTAACTAGAGAAGTTACTCCATATTTCAGCCCCAGTGCCAGAGCACTAATATGGGCTTGATCACCATATTCAACTTAAGCAGTAAAGGGTTATTCAGGTCTTAAAAGAGTCCATGATTCACAACTGCTACAGTTCACAAATTAAATAAGTGCAGTTTCTTCTTCGGATTTCCCCAACAAAATTAACTAGAATCTGTGATTTCATGTCTTATCACCATTGAAATTCAGCAAGTTGGTAGTGCCAGAGTCACACTGTTACATATCCCCCGTGTCCCTCCTGCATGGCCTCAGTTCAGTTACTGGGGACTCAGACCACTTGGTGGGGCTTGAGACATTGATCTGTTGCTCCATTCCAGCAGACAAAATGTATCGAAGTGCTGCCAATTCTCCAAGAATTAATTTCAAGGCTATTCCTGTCCCATTGGTGTGATATGACACCTAATCAAGAAGTATTCAAAGAAGCCCATGAACTCCAAGGGAAATCCTTGAAAGAAGGGTTTATCTGCATAGCCTTGAAGACAGCCTTAAGCTTTGGCTGCACAAGACAAAAGATAAAATGTGACATAAAGGAAGAAAAGGTAAATTACAGAATCACAGAATGACGAGGCTCAGAAGGGACCTCTGGAGATCATTAAGTCAAATCACTCTGCCAGAGCTGTTTCACCTAGAGCAGGTTGCATAGGATCATGTCCAGTTGCATTTGGAATGACTCCAGAGATGGAGACTCCATCATCTCCCTGGGCAGCCTGTTCTTGTGCTCTACCGCCTTCAAAGTAGAGATATCTAAATGGAGATTCTTATCTTTGAGTTTGTGTTTGTTACCTCTTGTCTTGTCACTGGGCACCACTGGAAAAAGACTGTCCCCATCCTTCTGATACCCACTCTTTAAATATTTTTGAGCATTGATGGGATCCCACTCAGGAACTGGGAAGAAAACAAAACACAACCAGGTAGAAATACAGTTTGGGCAGGAGGGAAACTGCAGTTTTTTTTGCACAGTACCCAAAGAAGAACTTTAATGACAAGAATAGTTTCACATACACCACTCCATCTCATGGTACCTCAGTTTGTCACCCCTGGGCATCTTTCACAAGCCAAATCAGACATTAAAGCTTTTCTCATCTAAAGATTCTAGGCACCTCTTAAGGGAAAAATGTTTTGAATGTCAAGAGAGACAACTATAAAAACTCCAGTCTAAATTACCACCATTTCCGTTTAATGTCACTCATTAAAAACATCTGCATCAAGAATTAGGGCAATCATTATTTTCACGCTGTATGCAATTTGGAAGTTTCAGGTGACCATTGCACAGGATGTAATAAATCTTCTGTGGCTGTGAGCAGTTGATATGGTTTATTTTAATGGCCACAGTTAAAGGTTTCATGGGATCAGGCCACAACCAAATCTTTTTATAATAATTCTTTAGGCTACTGCATAATTTATAGCCCTTATGCACTTTTCATGATCTAATTTACCTTCCTCTTAAAATATTTTGTAAAACCAGTGTTCCATTTGTAATGATATATACCCCATTATAAAACATACTTACTACTTTGTTACCAGAATAGCATTTTATGTGTGTAAACCGAGGGGCATTAGCATATGCCAGAATTATGCTCCCAACTCAGTGATATACAGAGCAGAATGGAATTATGAGCAATTTGGTTTCCACTGTCAAAAAATATAAATGCGGTGAGAGTTCAATAACAAGCCTGCAAATAATGTTTCATAAGAGAAGTGTAGTTTTGTAAATGAGATTCCCCAAAAAGAGTACAATCTGAAAGTGAGGTGAAGGAGGGCAGAGGAAGCAGGGTGTGGAGTTAGTTATGGGGTTTGTGATCTTACATTCATTATACTTAGCCACCCAGAAGGGAGGAGGAAAAAGGCAGATTCCATGGATTTACCATCAATATTGCTCCAAGACGTGAGGGAAAGAAAATACCTGAAAAGACTGGCGGAAAACACTGCAGTTTTCCTGAAGGAAGATTTACCCAGAGCCATCATACTCACAAAACCAATTTGTTTTACTCTGCTTAACTAGAACATCAGAAAGTGTTTTTCTGTAAAGATGACAGCAACCGATCTCTACAGGCTCCTTCCATTTCCTCCTACCCATTTCAACAGTATTTAACCAGAGAATTTCTTTCCTGAAAGAGTAGTGAGGCATTGGAACAGGCTGCTCAAGTTACTGTGGAGTCGCCATCCTTGGAGGTGTTCTGGAAATGTATAGATGTGGCACTCTGGGACATGATCCAGTGCTCATGGAGGTGTTGGGTACAAGACTGGACTTGATCTTAGATATATTTTTCAGCCTTAATGATTCTATGTTCTATACCCAATTTAAATAGGATTTTCTTCACTTTAACACTAAAACACTTCCTCTACCAAAACCGTATTGTACTCTAAGGACACATAATGATAGTTAAAGAGGCATTGCAGAATGTATGATTCCACAACTCCCTGAAGATGTTGGACCCAGGCAGGGCTCGGTCTGCTCTCCAGGTAGCAAGCAACAGGATGAGAGGAAATGGTCTTAGGTTGCATCAGGGAAGGTTTAGGTTGAAGATTGGAAACAACTTCTGCTCCAGAAGGGTTGTCAAGGCCTGGAACACTTACATGTGGTGTTTGCCTTGCTGGAGATAATTGTGAGTCAGTAGTTTTCCTTTTTATTGAGGTATAGTTAAAATCTCAGGCACTGCAGATCTAGGCTATATTCACCTCCAGATATCCAAACAGTGAGCTGTATTACCTAAAATATCTATGGGAAGCAAACATCAGCAATGTCTTACAAAGGTGTTATTTCCCTTTATTTATTTCTTCATTTACTTAGGCTTTACAACAACATCATCTAGTAGAAATACAGTGACATATTCCACCTGCTTCACAAATATCAATGGCTGGCTGTGATAATGTTGTCAGTTAATATTTAATGTCATACTGAAGAACCTGTGTGCTTAGTCCCATTTTATATATCATGAAATGGAAATAAAGGAAATTTTACTGGGGCTCCAATAACTTTTCTATAATTGAATGGTTGGGCCAGAGTCAAGAACAGAATCCAAACTGCTTCATTTCCAACATTAAGTTTTAAAACCAGCCCCATGTTTTATCTCCGAGTGGCCTTTTTGGCAGTCACAAGGAGCAGAAAGTCTCTTTACCTATTGCAAAGCCAGCAAGGGGAAGATTTTCATTTTAAGGGATGGGAATGTATTTATTCCCTCTCCAAAGGTACACGCACGTCTTCTGACAGAAAGAAGATTCAGCCTGGCTATTTCTTTCCCTCTGAGGATCCCTGAAAAGCCATCCTCACTCCAATTCACAGTAGCTTGCACTGACTCAATAACCCCATTCAAACTGATGACAGTCACTATTATCTGCACGCCAGCTGCTCCGATACAACCAAAAGACTGTACAACAATAATCCAAGGATACATGCTCTGCTAAGTTTGATTTTAGCTCACATAACCCACTGCCTAAAAGCCACATTTCTGTTTCTCCTGAAGTGACATACACAGAGAAACAGAAATCCCACCTGCAGATGCACCACCAAGTAATGTTCCTAGAATCTTAGAATAGTAACCATTGGAAGGGATCTCCAGAGATCATCGAACCCAAGCACCCTGCCAAAGCAGGATCACCTAGGGCAGGTCACACAGAACGCATCCATATGGGTCTTGAAAGCCTCCAGAGAAGGAGACTCCACAACCTCTCTGGGTAGCCTGCTCCAGGGCTTCAGCACCCTTGGAACAAAGAAATGTTTCCTTGTGTTGAGCTGGA
>VWYK01087008.1:0-13600 GCA_013399775.1 Semnornis frantzii | reverse complement strand
TATCTCAGAAATAACCAGGTAAAGCTCCGTATAGCTTACGTGATAAATCTGCAGAGATCTGAGGTGAGATGTCAAAAGACAACAAGGAGTTAGAAGGAAGTGGTTAGATCAGGTTACATAGGGTTCATGCAGAGGAGTTGAGGCAAGATCCAACCAGGTACACAGGCTGAAGAAGTGAGAAGTGAGTACCTTATCTTATATTTTGACTATGTCCCTCAGCAGAACAAATGAGACATCACTATTATTTTCTTCTCACAACCAATGATCTAATTTCTCTCATTAAAATATTCCAATTAACCTCAAACCAGCACACTCTGCTGTTGCAGAATGGAGTTTGCTTTAGCTATTTTTCACAAACAGTTGTCTGCAGAGCAGGTTTTGTTCAGAACAAAGAAGCTTTTGAAGGTGGCCTTGCAGTGCAGCAGAAGATGCACTGTTCTGGCCAGCCAAGCAGAAGGTTGAGGATACCTTGCACGAGAGCTTCTCCCTCCCCTGTGGACTGCACCTCGCAAGCTCTACACATGTGAGAAGGGTTTCTGTACCTGCAGATCCCATCTCTGGACAGTCTTTGCAGTTTGGGAAATTACACGTTAGGGCACCCAACCCTGAGTAATTCTTGACTACAGCTCTGAAGATGGAGTGGGCCAGTGGATGTGACCTTCAGAGCCCCTCAAAAGAGTCAGAGCTGCTTCACTGAGCTGCTTACAGCCATCCAGTGTGTTCGCTGTTGTTATTCTTGCTGCTACTTGATCAGCTGGGTACAGGCAAACGTTTAAGAGAAAGGAAGACAGTTGAGCACCTCTAAACTGTTACCTTCCCAAGCCAGTATCTTTGCTTTTCTACATAGTGTTGTGAGAAATCCTGAGGATATGTCTCTGGCTGGACCAGGTGAGCCCACGGAAGTTCTTGGCTGTGCCTGTTTTCAGCCAGGAGCTGCCTACATTCAGACAAGACCTGCAACAACAGCAGGCAGTGTGCAGATGTGGAGAAAGCTTATGGAGTGGGGGAAGCCCAGTGGGTGCTGGAGCAGTTCCATGAGGAGCAAAGGCTGAAAGACCTGGAGCTGAGAGCCCTGGGGCTGAGAGCCCTGGGCTGAGAGCCTGCAGAAGAGCAGCCCCAGAGGAGAGCTGAGCAATGCTCAGCAAGATCTAAAGGAGCTGTAGGGGTCAAGAGGATGAGGTCAGACTCTTGTCAGTGGTGCCCAGTGCCAGAACAAGGGGCAGGGGGCACAAACTGCACCCAGGAGGTTTCAACTGAGCAGGAGGAGAAAGTTGTTTGCTGTGAGGGTGCTGGAGGCCTGAAGCAGGCTACCCAGAGAGGTTGTGGAACCTCCTCCTCTGCAGAACTTCCAACTGCCCCTGGACATTGTGATCCTGGGTAAGCTGCTGTGCCTGCCCTGCTGGAGCAAAGGGTTGGAGTGGATGATCCCCAGAGGTCCCTTCCAACCCTAGCTCTGCCTGGATTCTGTGCTGTGCCTGTCTCCATACATGTGACATCACCTCCCACTGTTCCGTCTGTCAGACTTTGTGATCCCCAGAGTGAGGATCTCATCAGTGCATGGTTCAAGGCTGAAGCAGGACTGTTGGGCATGGCCTGCAGCATCACTGTCACTGAGATGTGCAGAGTGATCTATTGCTTGGCTCTTTGTGTTATCTAAGTGAAAATATCAGTCATCCCCTGGCTATAAATCTGATTGTGAGCTCAGTTTATGAATCTGGACAGATCACCTTAGTTTTGGAGGAGCAGTCATGCCAAATCCCACCATCTATCCAATTATTTGTTCCTGTGGGCATTACTTGTCCCCAAGGAAGGCCAAACCCACACTGAGGGTCTCCCAGAGTATTATATAAACCCCTAATGATTTGCAGTTGTTTGGGTATTAAATTTGGTATTAAATATGAATCCATATCAAACATGTGGTAACGACCAAAGGTTTGTGCCCTGTGTCAGTGAGTTCCACAGCTGGATGGGTACACTTTGTGGGTGAGCAGGTAAGGTTCAAGCCTGACTCTCAGAGATGTCTTTTCTCCTAAACGCGGAGAGTTAGCCTGTGATTTTGATGCAGTTGTGGTTTGCTGAGTGTTGTGTGACGCAAGCATATCCCTCAAGTGAGACAGGCTGTGGAAAACTGGGCAAGTTTTGCTTGCAAGTTCTCCTTCTGGCCCATTTTTCACCTGGGATTTTGTAGTTTTCATGGATAGAGTTTGCAGACTTCTTTATAAGCCACCTGGGCTTCATATTCCAGCAATGATACCCATTCTCATGTGAGCTGTTTCTGCCAATCTTTTATCTTCAGCCCACTTTTAGGACTTCCTGAAGCTCAGCTGTTGCTGGTGAGCAGTGGGGTTCCCTCCATACTAATTTGTGTTTTCACTAAGCCCCACCAGCTTCAAGAACGATGAATCATCATTTCAGATTCACAGCCTTAGTTGCTTTTCTTCCTTTTGGGCCTGCCCTCTTGCTGAGGCACTGATTGCACGACAAAGTGATGTTGTCAGTCTGATCTCATTTTTCCCTTTCTTCTTGACTTCCAGGAGCAGATAGTCCAACCTGTAGCAACAGAGTCATGTCCATGAAAAGCAAACAGAGTCACAGTAAATACCCAACACTGAGTTCATCATCTTCATCTTCCTCCTCCTCCTCCCCCTCATCTGTGAACTACTCTGAGTCCAATTCTACAGATTCTACCAAATCTCAGCAGCACAGTAGCACGAGTAACCAAGAAACCAGGTAATTCTTTTGCCTTTGCAGATGCCTGAGCAGGGCGAGATGGTGACAGAAGACCTAGTCCACTTGCTGAAGAGCCAAAAGGGCAATTCTGCTGCTCTTCTGGACAACAAAATAACTTCCTTTCTACAGAAGTCACAGACACAGAGCTGCCCCAGTTGCCTTGCTCTGGCTCAGGCTTGGAGGCTCATCTGGTCAGGGATATTGTGATGCTCTTGTTTCAGACATCAAGGGTCCCATTGCACTGGGTTCAGCAGAGCCCAACGTGATGCTTCGCAGAGAGCTCTCCTCTTGAGCCTGGTTTTATTATTCAGGTAGTTGATTTCTGCTGCCAAGCAGCTTGCCTGCTGCGAGTGGATGGGACAGCAAGTGATTTCTGAGTTGGTGCATTGTCCTGTCAGGGCTCAGGGCTGGGCTGGCTGCCAGGTGAGTGCCAGAGGGTCTCTGTGAGCCCCTCTGCTTTGCAAAGGGATGATAAAGGGAAGAAAGGAGAGAAACTGGTTGAGTGGGAAAGAAACTAACCCACCTGGGATGGAAAGAAAAACAATGCCATGGAATAGAGACACAGGAGCACAAACCAATGTGGAACCCAATCCCTGATGGCAATGATGGCATCACTGATGCTAGGGGCAGGCACTGGGCAAGTCCCAGCCTGGACTCAGCAGCAGATGGAACTGGATTCAGGAGATAGATTCAGGAGCACAGGGATAGGGATGGGAATGGAAGGCAGAAGGGACAGAGGCCTTCTGGGACACCAGCCAGGAAAGAAGAGTCTTGCCCCTGGGAATCCCTCATCTTTCTCCTGAAGATGCCATCCATGGGCTGCAATACCTTGCTGGGCAGTTGAGGGTCACCTGTCCTGTCTGCTCCTCCCCACAGGTGCCACCTCTGACTTTCTGCCCCCCAGGGTGGGGCACAAGCTGTGGCAGTGCCCTTGGTCTGCAGAGGAATGAGTCTCAGGCATAAGCTTTCTGCAGCTCAACCCTTTGACAGTGGCTCTCCCCATCAGCTTCTCCCTGCTAGGAGTAGCCCCTGGCTGTGCAAACTGCCCTGACCATCAGAAAGTGCCTCAATGAGGAGAGCCTGAACTGGGAAGCCACAGCACTGACGAGGGTTGGTTCTGCTCTGAGTCAGACCAGGACAACAGTGTGGATGCATTTGGTACTGTATCTTTTCATGCTCAAAGCATCTTTCTGGTAGTGTATTGTGGAGGGATGTGGCCGAACTTGACCGGGGCAATGGAGAATCCCCCTTTATTACAGACTTACAAAGCTACTTTTCATACCATACTAGGGACAGAGCATTAACATAATACAAAGTATGTACAACTTTGTTTTTAACAGACTTTTCCCTTCCATCTCTTGTTTTCCCACACCACCTGGCCCGTTATCTTAGCTGTTACTTATTTCCTGTGGAGGAGACATCCTGTAACTTGTGGGAATCAACACAGCTTACTTTCAACATAGCTCATTATTTTTTCTTGCATTCCCACAATCCCCCCTTTCTGTGTTAAGAAATAAAGACAACATGATTTGTTTATGACTCCAACTGATTTTATATAATCAAATCCTACACTAAAAGCTACAATGCAAGTGATTAATGTAATAAAAACAAGCCCAGTAAAAAAACGTGTTCTAAGATTTAGACCAATAAACCAATTCTTTGGATTTATCCAAGACAGATCATCCCAAAGAGTTTGAAGTACAGATTCAGTTTGTAGCTGTTGCAGCCACTCCAAGTGGCTTTCAAGTTCTTGTTTTAAAGTAGACACCCTATCTTTTAATGTTGAATCAAAAGCTACCTGTAAATGGATTTTTATCATGTCCCATTCATGTTGTGATTGATTCTTGAGTATTCAATTCTTTGGTAACATTTGTTAAGGCCTCACAAAGCAACAACAGCTGCAGATACAGTAGCCACTATAATTACGGCTGAAATTATAGCAAATGATATCTATCCCAGCATTTTTTTGGTTCTTGCCAATCTAATCTCAGCATCAATCATACAGACTATACAATCTAGCCCATTTAGCTAATCCCCAAGTTCCCACATCTTTACCCTTTTTGTTTTTTAATTTTGAGCCCATGACAATCATGGTATTCAGTCCCGATCTGGATGTCTTCTGGTTTAATTTACACACAATCAGTCTCAGATCAGTCATAGCATATGATCAGTCTTAGGTTAGTTGATTTCCAGGTCGTAGGCACGGCTGTCGCTGCAGTTAACCTTAATTTGGCTGTTGTCATCAAAGGGAGGCACCTCAGGTGCATGGGACTTCACTAATCACTTTGCTCTCCCCTCCTGGATGGCTGTCTTCGTAATAGAGAAATCCACCCCTCATGTCTGGTATGACATGTGTCTCTACCATTCAACGCCTGTTGAGTTGCAGCCAGCAGCAGAGCTAGAGGATCTTCTTAGTGGCAAACACAGAGGCCAATCAGTCTTGCCCTTGACTATGGTAGGAGGTACTTGGTCGGCCCCAGTCTTTTCACTTAGTTGTACATGCAAAGCCTCATCTGCCTGATCTGGTGACAGATGGCTGTCGTGGCAAAGCAGAGGCAGGTTGGTGTGGGCACATGATTCACATGCCATGGACACGCCATGCACACACTAGGGGCATGCCATGAGCATGCCATACCATGTGCATACTAGGGAGACGCCATGCACAGACCAGGACACCCACTTGAGTATTTTTCTTGGACTACCTCTATTTCTTGACCAGTTCCTTCCAAATCAGGAGCACTTTATTTCTCATTTCTGATAGCAAGTCAGACCCTTAGGAAGGTTCCCTTCTCCAGGAGGCCACAGGTAGGCTGGGCAAGGGGGCTGGTTACTGCTGCACTTTCTGGAGTGTGAAGCAGGGAGTGGCTGAGCATGGAGCTCCCCTTGGCCTGCCTCTCCAGGGCTGTGCTGTGGGGATGGCCAAGGTTCTGCTGGAGTACAGGATGGCCTGTAAATAGCAGGATCTCTTTCTGCTAACTGCAACTGCTCTTAATCCTCTTGAGTGCTGTGCAGGACAGTTTGTAGTCTCTGTCACAACCTCCTGAGAGCCCTGTGGCATGGAGTGAGGAGCACTTGTCCAGCTGGATGGTGCTGGATTTATGATTAATTTTTGAAATATAGAACCCCAATCCTAGCAAGGTTTTTGTGTCACCTCAGTTAATCTGCTGTTCATCAGCAGTCTCATTCAGACCATTGTCCTGGACATTCAAACCCAGAGCCCTTGTATTCTGCATGGCACTTTTGCAAGGGTTGGTGGCTTCCCACAGCCAAGATTTCCCTCTTGTTCAGTCTCTTGATCTGCTGTCTGGTTGCTTCTCACTGCCCCAGAGATGCCTGCTTCCTGAAGAGCAGATGAGAGGCACTCTGCACTGTCAGAAGTTTCATGAATTGTCTTCAAAANTTTTTTTTTTTTTTTAACCTTGAATTAGCCCATCTGGCTCCCTCCAGTCCAGATGGCACCTTTCCTGGTCTGCTGGGCATTTCTGGGCAGTGTTTGGCATCTGAGCTCTTCGTTTCTCCATTTCTGATTTCAACATCTGACCTTTCTTGCCTCTTTTCACCTTAGTGACAGCGAGATGGAAATGGAAGCTGAACATTATCCCAATGGAGTCCTAGAAAATTCATCCAGCAGGATAATGAATGGCACCTACAAACATGAAGAGATCCTGCAGACGGATGAATCCAGCATGGGTAGGGTTGCAGAGGCAGGAGGGATAAAGAAATAGAGGTGGTATTGGCAGTTAAAGGCGTGATTGAGTGCTGGGCAGAACATCTGTGCTTTGGGTTTCCTTTTCTACTCCAGGGAATGAAGTTCTCAGGATGCCTGTTTTGCAGTGAAAAGGAATCTGTCCTGGAACTAAAACTACGTCTGGCTCACTGTGGTGCTGGAGATATTGTGGAGCAGGGAAGGTGATAGGAGGCAAAGTTTTGTTCAGTTCTAGTCATGAATTCCAGCTCAGAGCAGTCCTGATGCCTCTGCCAGCTGAGGAGCTGAAGTGAGCTGTGTCAGGCTCGCTGATGCCCAGCCACAGAGTGTCCTCAGCACAGTGTGGGTAGCTGCAGCCCTCTGGTTTGTAGATGCTTCACCCAGGAGGGAGGGAAGGAATTTGCTGCCCTGCCTCTGAAACTGAGGATTCTGGCAGTTCTTATGGGTCTTGTGGCCATCGAATATTGGCAAGTTGATGCTGCTGGCATCTCTGACTACAGGTTTTCTGAGCCCAGGGTTGTTAGGGCAGGAATTTTGCTGCTGTGCACTGTGTCACATGTGTGAAAAGGTATCACAGCCAGAGCTCCGAGCTGCCACTTTGTCAGGAGACTTGATTTGTAGATAGTCCTCAGGCATTAAACAAAGTGAGCTCAAGGTTTCCTGTGTCCGACAGATGCCATCAAAAAAACACTCCTGGCTGTTGTAGTGGAGGGATCCCAGAACTTCCACTGGGATCAGCCTAGAGCAGGGAATAGCTACCTGCTGCAGAGGGGGACAGAGCCTCTGGGTAGTGATAGTCAATGGGAGACGATTGTTACTTCTCCACTGCCTTTTCTCCAGAAGACAGCTGCCCCCAGAGGCAGCTCTGCGGAGGGAACCATGCTGCCACCGAGAGGATGATCCAATTTGGCCGGGAGCTGCAGATGCTGAGTGAGCAACTGTGGAGAGAGTATGGAAAGAACACTATGCACAAAAAGATGCTTCAGGTAAGCCTGGACCTTACGCTGCATCGCAGACCTGCGGACCAGTACTGGGGTTGGAGGTTCTCTTGCAGAGCCCCCAGTTCTGCACTCAGTGAGGAAGAGGGGCCTGCATGGAGACTAGAAGTTGAAACTCGATGAATATGGAGCATCTAGACCCAGTCTTGTCACAGGAGAGGAGAAACACAGCTCCTGCCTGCCCTCACTCTTCTCTCCATGTGACACTCTGCCTGCCAATCCATGTGGGCTCCCTGCCCTGCAGAGGGGCTCCCTGTTTAATCCCCTCTTGATGGCCCAGTGTGGTCCCTTGCCGTCGATAAGGAAAGGGCCATTTCTTTTCAGGAGGAAGGCAGTTGTCAGCGTGGCGATGGCTGCTGGAGGCGGTGGTTTGCCGAGTGCCTGCAGCCTGCCTGCCCTGACTGTGCCTCTCTGCTCTCTCTCGCAGGACGCCTTTAGCTTGTTAGCTTACTCAGACCCCTGGAACTGCCCTGTCGGCCAGCAGCTGGACCCCCTCCAGAGGGAACCTGTGTGTGCTGCTCTTAATAGTGCTATTTTGGGTAAGGTCTGCTGCTGAGCACATCCCTCCTCTCAAGGGCTGTCCTGTGGTGGCTGAGCCTGTGCCTGTCTGGAAGGAATCCTGGGGCTTAGCCTTCACCTCTTCTTCTGCTGCTGGGGACTGACAGGATAGTGGTGCACAAAGGAAGCCTGCAGAGAACAGATCTACCTGAACTAATCTTTTGTCTCCCTTCTTTGGGTGTTCCTTAATGCCGTTTCTAAGGATACTCCTTAGGATTTTCCTCCCCTACTTGCTGAATCATTTTACTGGCGTTACCGGGGCTCTTTTCCATGCTGTTTGGCTTGGCAGAGTTTTATCCTGGTATCGTCCTGCTTTCTGGTAGGAATGTTGCAGCAACTCTGAAGTGAGGCAGGTTTCCATAGCATTGGCTTTAAAGCAAAGAGGGGCCATATCCAGTTCCCTTTGAGCTCCTGTTGCACATGCAGAGTTAAATGTCTGTTTTCCCCTCAAGCATTTCCTCTGCACGTTCCCATCCTGTGCTATGCCTGCTAAAGCCCAGGGAGCCTGACTTCCTGCTGTCCAGTGGGAGAGTAATGGTCCAGCCCTGTTAATCTGTACCTTCTGGTTGTAACTGTGCTGAGAGGACCCTACTGTGTGCAGAGGTCTGCTCATAGGTTGGTTTTCTTCAGCTAGCAAGACAGCTTCCTTTTCCCTGATGTGCTTTGCTCTCTGTGTCAGGGGGGTAGGTCATGGTTGGATCCGGGTATGAGTAGTCTCTTGCCTCCTCTGTGTCCTCAGAACTCAATGTTTATAGCTGGTTTTCCCTTCTCCTTAGACAGGAATATTCCTTGACCCAACAGTTTGTTGTTTACTCTCTTATCTTAACCTGGTGTGGCAAATGTAGTGGGTTTCCCTCAGGGAAGTCTTGTGCTTGTAATCAGTGAATTGCTGTGTCCTTGCTGACCCTCCTGGCATCTTCAGCTGCTGAAAACCCTGTGGTGGAGAGATGGGTGAAGGGACGATGAGATCATGGCCTGCCACCAGCCTGCAAGGAAGGGATTGAATCATTCTGGGCAGATCCTGCACGTGCTGTATCATTGCTCTGGTGACTTCGCAACATTCCTCAGCTGGGGTTAGCTCACTCCATCCACAGCTGGACAGAAACTGTCCACTGGGCAGCTTCTCTGCCTTGGAAGCCCATGCTTGACTCCTGTGCCCAGTCCAACTCACCATGCCCGGCAGGTCTGTGCACCTCACAGTGGGCACCAGAGGAGATGCAGAGAAGGAACAGCTTGATGGACAAACCCCTGAGGGCTCCTGTTCTGGCTGAGTAAAAGAACAGAAATGAAAATGGTGTGGGAAGGAGAGTCCCTTCCCTGACAGTCAGCATGGGCAGGTACCTGACAGGTGGCTCAGTTCTAGCCATTGTTTTTCCAGAGCTGAGGGCTGTCTCCAGGAAAATGTGGAAGATGGTGTCTGGATCTGCTTGTCCAGCTGCAGTCCCATGGGGAATGTGTTCTGAGTGGTGAGGGGTGTGTGTGTGGAGGAGCAGTGGTGGTGGAGCCAACACCTTCTGCCTGGGCTTGGTGCCCAGGTGGGATGGAGAGGAACCTGAGCACAAGTGAGCCGGTGCACAACCAGGGCAGCTCTTCTAAACAGATTCCTGTTTTTTTACCCCCACAGAATCTCAGAACCTGCCAAAGCAGCCCCCGCTGATGCTTGCCCTGGGCCAGGCCTCGGAGTGCTTGCGGCTGATGGCTCGTGTGGGCCTGGGCTCCTGCTCCTTCGCCAGGGTAGATGACTACTTGCACTAGGCACTGGGAGAGGGGAGCCAACGCCGCCAGTGCTACCCTTCACCCTCCGCCACCACCTCTTTCATAGCCTGACCTCCCTGCCACCAGCACCCCTGCAGCACACATGCACACTGCTCATGGGAGGATGGAGTGAGTCCTTCAAGCGTGGCTGTGCCTGACCCTGGCACTGACTGGCACTGACTGACCCTTCTCCCCTGCGCTGGTCACTCTCACACGGCGCCTTCCGACCTAGGGATTGCTTTTCCTTTTGATTTGAGTAGTTTCTCATGGATCCACCAATGTTTTATCTTGAGGGTTTTGCTGAGCTGGTTTCTGCCAATGTACTGAGGCAGCTCATTTGGTTGGTGCCAGCTTGTTCTTCTCTCCCCTTCTCCCTCCATCATGCACATCGGCATCTCCTGTGCTAGTTACCAGAACTCTTCTCTCAGTGGCAGTCCAGAGGGATGTTTGTTTTTTTTTTTTTTTAATTTGAATCCTGTTTATTAAAAAGGTCTCTTCCACCTCCACAAAGTCATTGATGTATTTATTGCCTGCAGCCTTGTTCCCGGCCACACACATCTTACAGTCCTGCAGGAGAACCTGTTGAGGTAGTGGGTCGTAGTGGGTAGTGGGTAGTAGGTACTACATGAGTACATGAGTACTACTGTCATGTAGTAATGGCAGAAAGTGGAGGAACTTGTTCCTTGAAGATGCCTCTGCTAGGGAGCACAAGACTCCCAAAGCTTGTCTCGGAGAGCAGGGGTTTTGGTGTTGCAGAAGTATGTGGACCCTGAGGAGCAGGTAGATGCAGCTCTCGCAGCAGCAAGGGACAGAACTGTGGCTGTGGAATCATTTGCTGTTGCATGGGTAGAAGCAGGAAGACCCCTGTGGGTGCTGTCTTGGTTGTGTTAAATCACAGATCCCCCTTTCTGTCCATACAGGAGGACTCTCTCACTGAGACTCCAAAATAATGTCTTTGCTGACCTCTCCACATGAGCACTTTCGAAGTGTCTGCAGAATGCCAGTGGGAACTGTGCTTGCCCTTGCAGGTGGCACATGCTGACTTTGTAAGGTCTGAGCTTGTCAGAAGGGAGCAGGAATGTTTCTTTAAGGATTACTAAGAAAATTATTCTAGTTTCGGGCTCAAAAGCAACCAGGAAAGATCTGTGGGTGAGTAACCTCCAAGTGAGATAGACTCCTGTCCTTGCTGCAGCATGTACCAGCCCCGGGGGCTCAGGTACCTCAGAGCTCCTGGCATTCAAACCATCAACCTAGGAGTGATTCTGAGCATGTTCTTGTAACCAGTGAGGCTCAGAAACTGCTGCTCTGCATCCTCTCGTGTGCTCTTTGGAGACCAGGTTCTGTCTGGCTGCATGGGAGGATTTGTGATCCTGCTCTGAATGGATTTTAAGTGGGTAGTTCTGAGGAACACCCTGGGGAGCTCACACCCAACATCCCTTTTACTGCTGTTCATGAACACGGGAGTGTTTTGGAAGGACTGTGTTGAAGTGTGCCCTGTGCCAGGGCTTCACATGGCAGGACAGCTTGTGTGCCACTGAAGGTGGGTCACCTTTTTGCAGTAATCCAGAGCTCTGAGGATTTTCTGCACTTGCAGCCTTGGTCTGCAGCTGGCACATGAGGTCTGAAATCAAAGCGGAGCAGGGTTGCAAGTGTCCCAGCACTGCAGATGACTGTGGCAGTGAATGTGCACATGGTGTTGGAGGTGGTAGGGAACAGCTACTGCTACCTTTTGGTGAAGGTACTGTTATTCTGGGGCACTCCAAATTCCTTCCTTCCCCCCTCCTGCTGTGGATTTGAATGGGGAGGAGAAGAAGGCGGAAAACCGCTTCCCCCCCAACCCTGCAGGCTTGAACGGGGAGCAGCAAAAGGTGCCTTGCCACATGTGTACTGACCTGTGTGGAAGCCTGCACTGGGAATCGGGTTGGTGGTTGGCTGGGTTTTCGTGCCCATTATAAAATGGCAAATGGACACTTTGTCTAGAAAAGGATAAATAGAGCAAGGGAGAAGGCCCGATGTTCCCCCCCTGGAAAGAATTCTCACCTTGACAGAGTTCCTGACAGGACAGGAGCTCCTGCTGGGACTGAGTTCCTGTTTTGGACCATCCCTGTTTTTTGACAGATTTTTACACAGCTGTTAGTTTTGCACCATCCCTGCTTTTGGATGGTTCTGCCCACTTTTGCACCATTCTGTGCAAATTCGCAAGCTTGTCAAGTCCTGGAGTCCATTTGAGAGATCTACTGGCAGCACACGGACCTGGCTACTCTTGGACCGTACTGCAGCCAACTTCCTGGCTGCTATTCCAAACTGGGGAGACCCTAGCAGTTTGGCTCTCCCTTGCTGCTGCGTCGTTTGCATGAATCCCTGTCTTGTGGAAGCTGTGTCTTGAGACATTTCTGAGTTTGGTGGCTTTTCCACCCACCTTGGACTTCTGCCGTGTGGATCCAGTCTGTTGGATATTCCTTCCAGTGTCAGAAGGCAGCCGAGCTGCAGAGAAATCCAGCAAGGGATCATCGCTGAACACTTATTTCACTTTTGTGAGTAAAGCCTGTTGTTCCCTTAATTCTCTGCTCAGCCTGATTGATAGTGGGGTAAAGTCGTGTTTATAGCTTAGCCTTTTCCATTTCCTGACTTCCTAAATCTCTGAATTTGTCCATAATATCCTTTGAAGAATTCCCAATTGAATTAGAACCTGTAAATAAACTTAAACTAGTTTTGTATATAGTTTGGGGTGGGGCTTTCAGGAAAATAAAATAATTCTATTTTTATAATTCCCTGCCTCCATGACAACTGTGAGAAATGAACTCACTCTAAAATTTTTAAAGTACAAATAAATTTATTATAAAACAAAGGCAAAATAGCACTGGGTGCAAAGCAAATAACAATTGCTAGAGGCACACCAATAACAGCAGATATTGATGCTTATGTAGGATAAGGATTAGATAACATTGTATTAGCTTTATATATTAATGAGTATTCTTTTACATTTTCTAAGCACTACCCCTACTCCTCCCTAACCCCCACCCCTTAGTCCATTTGATGAAATTAACAGCTGGTTTTCTTCACAAGATAAGAGTTGGCCATATTGTGTTTTCTTTGAACATTAATCAGAGGGGCCTCCTGGATCCTCCCAGCACTCACTGCTGCACTGTTATCTTTGGTCATGGACACTACTGGTAAATCCTAACACCCACAGATACCTTGTTATTATGAGTACCTTAATGTGCAAAAGCCAAATCCCCATATATTACAGTTCCTCCTTTTCTTTTTCTTACTGTATTTGGCTTGAGCCTTAGATACTGTACCGTACTATGGCCATTCTCTCAATTTTTTAGAAAATAATTCTGGCCTCATCATCTCCTTTATCCGTCTTACATAGCTTGATTCTTGCTTTCAAATCTGGTTCTTCAACAATCTCAAATTCCCATCTTTCCACTGTATCTTGATTAGTCCTACTAACATGGGTCATAAACAGGGAATTATTAGCGATATTAAAAGAAATACACCAATGCCTGTTGATACATTTCTTAAGCCTCCGAGGCTCCACCAATTTGCTGTCTACCATTTCTCAAAGTCCCCTGTCAACCCTTTCCAAGTTTGGACTGGGACATGAGCCATGATTTCATTTTGGTAACTATCTGCTCTATTGCTTTTCCTTCATCATCAATATGCGAACAGCAATTTAATAGGTTAAATTTTCCACACACCCCTCCCTCTTGGGCTAACAGATAATCCAGGGCAAATTGATTCTGGTAAACTGTGGTTCTGATCTTGCTGTTTTGTTTGGCTAGGAGGGTCAAAGCGTCACTTGTCATGTTGATAACTATTTCAAGAACTGCTTTGTGATGGTTTGGGA
>VWYK01087007.1:0-16640 GCA_013399775.1 Semnornis frantzii | reverse complement strand
CCCTTCCAACCTTAGCATTATATCATTCTATGATTTACTTATATGTACTCAATGCAAGAACAGTGATGATGTAAAATTCATATTTCCCTATTTAATTATTTACAAAATATTTTAAAGCTTGTCATGGAAGGCCAATAAGCCTAAAGCATGTCCTGGTTTGTCCAGACATGTTCACCTCCTCCTGTTGGGAGGACCAAGGGTGGGATAGGAAGACAAAGGCTCGGTGCCATCGAGTCTCCTTCCAAAGTGATAAACAGGGTACCCACATGTGTTTATACACTTGTTTATGTGTTGCCATGAAAGGGTAAAAGGAAGCCCTAGCTCAACTAATAAGGTCAGGCTTGGCAAACTGCCATTCTGATTGGGTAATCTCTGTGGTCAAAGAGCCATTAGTCTTTGGCTGAATTGATAAAAGAAACGAGCGGGTAAATAAAACGTGCTCTGCCATGCTCTCTGCTGTCGTACCCTGCCATGCTCTGCCTGCTGCCTAATACCAAGCCCTGATGCTTGTTATTGTACACCTGGAAGCTGCTGTGCTTCAGTTTACCAGGAACAAGCATTAAGTGCTTCACACCATAGGCTCACTTAGCCCCCGTGACATTGTGCCCACCTGCACATTTGCAAGACATTGTGCAAGACTGCACATCTTCAAGCCTTCTGTCAAGACTGGGAGCCTTGGAAAGGACAGAGAGTTGTCCAAGAGGAACCAGGATCAGGCCAGAGAATATCTGCCTCTCTCCCAGCACCTTGTTAGAACCTGGGAAGATCCAGAAGCCTCAAAATCTAACAAGACACTGACAGAACTCCCTTCAAATGTTTGGGTACTGCCTGGAAAGAGACAGTTTTGGGAATCCAGAGATACATTTTGTAAGTAAATATTCAAATGCCTCTCAGTAAGAAATTCTGTAACTAATTCCAAGTGTCTTCTGCCTTAAGCAAAAAGGAGCCTCTCGAGTCCCTTTAGTGGGCAAGGGTTTAATTGACCGCAAGAACCTCTTTTCCAGTTCAATTAAGTTTAATGTTTCTATTTTGTTGGTTATTTCTTAAGTGTTCTAGATTCCCTGCTTTCCCTATCTGTAATATTTTCCCATGACTGTGCAAAGAACCTATTATGAAAAATTAAGTACTGTGGTGAGATTCCTGGATATCAAAATTAATAAACTATACTAATTTTGGAATAAAATCCTGCCACGCCATTAGAAAGCTATGCTAAATAAAAGTTTACAATCTTAAAGGAGCTATTAAGAACAATCTATGCCTTCTTAGCCTGTAAGGTAGAGTTTGTGTTCTGTGACAAGAAAATAGGTTAATTAGGGATCATAGAATAGAAAATAAACAAGCCTGTATTTATAGGACTTCTGGAGCACAGTCAAATACACACCACAAGAGTTCACTGCAGAATTTCCAAAGGTAGCAGTAAATGCCACTGTCCATTGTATGGGACAGTAATAACATGGAAACTAATACATTTATTTGGGAATACAGATGATAGGTACAACAGATATTGAGAGAGGTTGAGAAAAAGGTCCCTGAAGATATGTTTGACAAACTTTTAGGTCAGCTCCTCCTGAATTCTTCTATTTCCCACTGCCTTACACATCCTTACTTTCTGCCACATAGCTGTTATTAGGGTTAGATTCTAATTATCTTTTTAATAATATTAAAACATGATAGAAAATGTTAAATAAAGAAAAAAAAATTAATCTTGAGGATGTGAGACCTGAAAGGAGATACAGTTTTCAAAAAAATTGGTTCAAAGATTACTTACTATTTTGTTCCATAAAATGCATCAATTTTATTCCTTTTCCATTGGAAAAAGAAAGCCAAATTCATAGACTATTTGTAGAAGAGTTATCAAAATTCAAGAATATTATCACTAAATAATTTGTACTTGATGGAATAGTGAGAAAATTAGGTGTCTTTTTTATTTCCTTATCAAAAAAGGGGGGGGGGGGAAGTGAAAAATAAACCCAAGTGGATTTGGAAAACTTCACTTTTTAAATAAGTAAGGCAAACCTGCTTCACTAAAATGTGGTAGCTATACCAGGACATTTGAGAACATCAATATATACAGAGCAGTATCTCTCAGCACAGATACAATTATGCAGCAAAGAGATAATTTATGCAGTGTAACTATATCCATATGGGAAGAGAGATTACTGACAGAATATTATCAAGGCGTATCTGCCCTCTTTTTGCATTTTCTGCTGATATAACAAATTCAGTAAGACTTCTATTTATGTATCAAGCTATAACCATTGTTCAGTGGTGTTCCTTGAGTAAATTTGAGACATCACAGGTAAGCCTTTTTAATCTTCTTTTACTGCCAGTTAGCTCTTCTGGTACTACTGTAACAAATTCCGTTTCTCTGCAGGAATTTTATTGTAGAAATTATTTTGTAGTCATACCATTTGTGTAGCCATGCTATGTGTAAGTGCTTATTTTATACTTTCCTCAAAAGAGGTAGTCTTTCTACCTACAAAAATGCTTTTGATGGTCTTTACAAGAATTTCCTCCAAACTTCACACATAGCTCTGGTATTGATTCATACATAAGTCACTGTATTCCAGGAACAGCATCATTAAAATATACCAAAAGCACCTAATTTTTGGTCTGAGATTAGATATTACTGTGTAATAGATACCATTTCTTCACTTTACTCCCCATATGCCAAGCAAACAAATCTTTCAAGCTTGTGGCCATACTTTCAGGTACTTTACCTAGGACACAGTCATAAAGAAACTCTCAGTACTTACTACTCCTGTAAACTGACATTATTATCTTTGCACTTTCTGTATCTCTTTTTTAGTGTCCCTGTAACAAATTGATTTTTCAGGGTTTAGCCTTTTTTTGAATATTCAGGAAGTGTTGAACTTGGTTTTTTTATCCTCTTTCACACCTATCTTGCTGGTTGATTCATTTCAGATTTGCTGCTCAATCTGCTGCATTCCTGGTCATCACTTCACAACAGAAATAATCACTACCTCAAGATGAGGCTTACATCTCTAAGAGAAAACTTGGGACTAGCAGGCTACTCAGATTTATACCAGGGTCCTCAAGATGAAGTGCAGCATTGTAAGTTGTTTGGCCAGCAAAGGTCCCCTAATAACACAGCTCCCTTTTCCAAAAGAAATTAGCCTTGTTACAGTCCTGTAGTGTTTTATTTAACACTCTACATCTCACCTCAGCCACCAGACTTCTAGCTCTCTTGTTCTGCCCAACTCCCCTACGGAGATGCAGTAATTGATGATTAGCATTCCAAAGCCATGCTTGCATCCTGTGAGCCTGTCATATTTAATTACCTTTTAACTATATTCGTCTTCTATAATAGCCTGAACATAATTTAGATAATTATCTTTTGCTCTCTTATTCTCTGACTCTGCCTGTCTCACTTAGAGCTCCTTGCAATGAAAATCGCTTTCTTGCTCAAACATATAAACAGACTCTTGGGCCAAGTGCTTTCATCTCTCCAACAGCAACAGCTGTCACTGGAAGCTCAATAGCTTTGTGCATCCCACAATTTCTCCACCACATTCTATTCAGACGAAGAAGAAAATCATTAGAAACTCTCCACTTTCACATTCTTCCTGTCTTTATTAGCCTATTGCAGGAAGAATGTAAGAAATACTGATGTCCAGGTAAATTACAACAATGGCTTGCTACTGCTTAAGCTATCTATAGCTCCAAAATAGCAATTTACCCCTGAAAGAATTTAATGGCTTTTGTCAGCATTTGGAATCCTTGCCTAGTTATTTCTATGAAAAGCTGCTACCTTTCTAAAGATTTATTACATATAATAGGATATAAATAGTGATCCTTACCTGTTCTTTCCTTCTCTTCTAGAAAGAGCAAATTAAGAAAGAAGTGGAAGAAGCTTATCTTGTATTGAGGTTTTCTAATGAGCCACTGCCACTAGAGAATAGTACCACACTGTGAGATCAACTGATTATAACTGAATCCAAGTTAAGACCAAAGATGTAAGACCAAAGAGAATGCAGTTACATGTAACTAACATTCATCAAGGTATAATAGTCATACCATACCCGTACTGTGGTTTACTTAAGGCTAAGCACATACGTTACGTGTGTGCACATTGTGTCTCTTCATTTTCCAGAGTGACATGCAACCTCATTTTCTATTCCCCACACCAAGAAGAAAAACGCTTCCCAAAGTGTCATTTACCAAGCAAGTAATCTCCATTTTGCCTTCTAGTGCATGGTTTCTGTACTGGGTCTGAGTGGCAAGGGCTTTGGTAGTGGTGGGCACTACGGGAGCCTGTGAAAAGCTGCTAGATGCTTCCCCTACATCTCACAAAGTTAACGTTAGCCAGTTCCAAGACAAACAGACGCTGGCCCAGGCCAAGCCAGCCAGGGACAGTGGTAGCACCTCTGTGGTAACACGTTAAAAGGAGGGTAAAAAATGTTACTGCACAACAAGTGTAACCAGTGGCAATAGGCCAGAGAAACAACTGTACAGACATCAAGGTCAGTGGAGGAGAGATTCCCTTGCAGCCCATGCTGAGACAGCATGCTGCCGTCTCACTGCAGCCCGTGAAGGTTAAAGATGGAGCAGATACCCATCTGCAGCCTGCAGAGAATCCCAGTGGTAGCCTGAAGGAGGCTGTGATCCCATGGGAAACCTGTGCTGAAGCAGGTCCTGGACAAATCTGCAGACCCGTGGAGAGAGGAGACTATACTGCAGCACGTTTGCTGGCAGGATTTGTAAACCTGTGGGGGACCCAAACTGGAGCACACTGTTCCTTAAGGACTGGACTCCATGAGAAGGACCCCATGCTGGAGCAGGGCAAGAGTGTAAGGAGTCCTTTCCCTAAGGAGGAAGGAGTGGCAGAGACAATGTGTGGTGGACTGACTGCAACCCCCATTCCCTGTCTTCAGTCACTGAAAGGGAAGGCAGAGAAATCGGGACTGAGTCGGGGAAGAAGGGAGAGGTGTTTTCTAAAATTTGATTGTATTTCTCCTTGCCTACTGTCGTGGTAGGCTTAAACAGGCCAAAATAGGCTTAGTCATGTTCTGGCTTGCCCAGACGTTTTTCTGCTCTCCCTACCTCTGCTATAGGGAGAAGCAACCGCGGGAAAGAGGACAAAGAACCTGGAGCCACTGAGTCCAAGGACTCTGGCTTGCCCAGACTTGTTTTGCATCCTGTGGTAAACAAGCTACACATGCTCAGCTTGTGTATGCCTTGTGCAAGGCCTGTGTTCTGCTCTAAAAAGGGTAAAGCAAGCCTATGCTATCACCTAATATGGTCCAGCGTGGCTAACTGCCATTCTGATTGGCTATTCTGTGTCCAAAGGCCCATTAGTCTTGGGCTGTATTGATAACAGGAGATAAGCAGGTGACACAACCTGCTCTGCTGTTGTATCTGTGCTCGCTGCTTGTTTCTGCCTTATTGTATCCCGAACTGCCTGGAAACTGCTTCGAGTTTACCAGGAACAGGCTCTAAATGCCTCCACGTGATCGGCCTGCATAGCCAGTGTGACATCGTGCCAAGACTGCACATGGCAAGAAATCCTGACTGTGTCTGAAAGTCTCCTGCCAAGATGGGAAGTCCTGGAGATACACAGACCATCCAGAGAGCTGGGACCAGGTCAGAGATTGTCTGCCTCCTTTTCCCAGCAGCCTGAAGCCTGGGAAGAATCAGAAGACTCAGCAACTGACAAGACAGTAACAGAATTCCCTGAAAGCATTTGGGTACTGTCTGAAGCTGTAGCTAGCCCTGACAGTCAGTAAATACTCAAAGCCTCCTGTAATTGTCCATTACCTTCTGCCATATGCAGAAATGAGCTCCTTGAGTCCATCTAGTGGGCAAGTGCTGTATTGACCACAAGTGCTACACTAAACCGCAGGAACCTTCTCTCCCAGTTCAATTAGTGTTATATTATTGCTAGTGATTTCTAAATCCTGTGTTATTATCTGTATAAAGTTTCCATGACAGTGCAAAGAACCGATTATTATTAAAATTAGTGGTCAGGGATCTGAATATTCAATATTAATAAACAACATTAATCTTTGAAAGTCATATCTCACATCAATTAATTACCCCTTCATAACACCTACTCTGATATAATTGATAATAAAGTAAAATAATTTGCCTGAGTCTGTTTTGTCTGCGACAGTAATTGCTTGTGATGTCCCTGTCCTTTTCTTGACCCACAAGCCTTTTGTTACATTTTCTCTTTCTGGTCCTGCTGAGGAGAGAGAGTAGCTTCCACAGGCATCTGGCACCCAGCCAGGGTCAACCCACTACATCTGCATATGTCTTGTTCTATAGTGAGTGATGAAACACTTATTTGGGGATGTGGACTTTCTCAGCTCCGACTGTACTTCTTTTTTTCCAAAAGGAACACAGATGACAGAAAAGGGGAAGAAGAGTAGTGCTGTCTTTCCATACATCAATCTGATGACTGTACAGATGTAAAAAAGGCATCAAGTAGCTAGCATATGATGTTGCCAAATAAAAAAATTGCACTTACACATAAGCAAGCTGAGATTCAAGAAGTACCACAGTACGTTCTGCATGATATGGGTTACATTCCTTGCTTTATTAATGAATGCCATACTTAACTCTACGATGGTGTAGTAAAAACAACACAAAAGCAGGCACTAAAAATGCTCTAACAGTTATTGTTATACAGACATTTTTCTTTATAAAATACCAGAAAGGTCTACAGCTACCTTATAAATTGCCTATTAAAAATATGTTTTCCACCATAACAGAACTAAACAGTAAAGAGAAATAACACTCCTTCTCCTGTTAAAGCAGTAATTTAACATACTAATTCAGAGAGTCAGGCACATAAAGAAGACAGAAGTCAAACAGAGCAGCTGTCTCAGTCACTCCTTTTCCATCCAGCCTCCCAAGTCACCAAAGAGGAAGACAAAGTATGAGAAAGAGGTATTGTGAGGAATCATGAGGCGATATACTTTTTTTTTTTTTTTTTTAACTTAAAGCCAAATTAAGTACAGTTCTCCTGATCCACCTCAACTGAAAAATGAGATATAAACCTGAGTTTCCCTCTATTTTGCTGTCACCATGACAGCACTGCCTCAAAAGGTGTCCTGTCAAATGTGGCATTTCTAAAGAAGCAAAACTAAGGTGTAAGCTAGAAGTAAGAGTTTTCTCCCTGCAGCTCTCTGAGGCAGAGGCAAAACTCATGCAATAATCCATCTTGGTTATAATTATGCTATTTTCCATTCACGCGGAAGCAAATACACTTTATTAAGCATTAAGGAAATTAAAAAAGAACTTGAACTACTAATAGCAGACATAATAAAAATGGTTATGAGAAATATAATCACAGTCTAGAGTAAATGTGAGAATAATAAACGCTAAAAATCACCTTTCTGAATATTTGTTGCATATCAACTTTATTTATTGACAAGTAAAAATATATCCTGCCACTTATGAAACTCCCCTTAATTCTAAATATACATCCCATAATGAACAGAAGTTTGAAAGCATCTGAACCAAATTTATGGTTATTTCCGACCTATGGTTGAGCCTTCCCAAGAACCCAAACAAGTAAGAACAGTTTACTGAACTGCTAAAAATGAGTTATTGCATGTGACTTGCTGTAGAAAGCAAATGTGGGCGTGATAAAGCAGACTTTAGAATAAAATTCCTGACATAAAACAGATCTAATAAAGTCTATACAGACTTTCTGAAATCTTTACAGAGCTTCTAATGTGAAAGACTATAGTAACCACTGCTTTCAGTGCTGACATTTTTTACTGTATTGGAAAAATTATTACATAAAGAAAATATTAAAATTTAGTCAAACTGGGTAACGGTCACAATAAAGGTAGTAATAATTTTCCTAAGTAAATGTAGTAACCAATTTTTTAACACATCCACCTGCCAATGTAGGCATCCAATGGCATTTTTGTATTTCATAAGCCATGTACTGGTGTGATTTCCTTTTCTAACAATTTTTCTTCAAATGGTTGACTTTCTGTACCTCCAGAAATAAAGTTTAAATACAAACATCTTACAAAACAAAATTATTAGCAATTTGCTGGCAACTGTCTAGCAGAATGCAATGCAGCAAATTTCTAAGCTATGTCAGTAACTTTGCATGTAGTGTCTACACATACATCCTTAGGGGATGGCAGGAGTGGCTGATGGAGGCTGGGAACTTGAATTGCTTGGCCTGTGATATCATCTTGCGTACTCTTGTGCATTACAGAGCAGAAGACAAACTTGCACAATCCCAGAGGCTGAATTAGTTTTGTTGTGCTTACTCATTACCAACAGTTACTGTTCCTGATGTTCACACAGATAATAAAGATATGAAAAAGGCATTCGACACATTTACATACCTAATGCAACTGGTGGGTTACTTTTAACTTTAAGGCTTCTCCCTCCCACAATCCTACTACAACTGATTGTAAACTACATAACCTTTCATACCAATGGAATAGTTGATCAAAGGAAAATATATAAGCAGTAGTTTTCAGAGATAGTAGATAGAAATATGCACCCTATTAATTAGCTCCTTTGTAGCATGTAGACTAACACGATATTTATTGTGCCTCTCTCTTAAATTCCCTTGGGTGTGATTTCATGGCCCATGAGTGAAAACTTCACACTTAGAGCGACTGCCCTTCTATTACTGTCGATAACATCTAATTGACATGTCAAACCTCCAAGGAATGCAGTAAATTGAACCACAGCCTCTAAGAAGAGCAAAATTGAAAAAAAAAGTAAATTGGCACGTGCCTTCTCATAACAGCAACACAAGCATACCGAGGTTTGCTAATGGAAGGGAGGAAAACTGTAACCCTGTTACCACATTTAATTATCTATTAACCTCAAGGTCACCAAACAAAGTCTTGTGACCTCAGACTGAAGCTTGCCAATAAAAAAATAGGAACCTTCATCCATGACTGCAGTGATTTTAGATATAAGACCAAAGTGACCTAAACCAGATAAAAGTAACACATACTTCTGCTTCTGCTACTGTGTTATAGAACATTTAAAAATGTATCTATCTCCCCAATAGTTTCTGATATAATAAATTATGGTATTTAATTTGCAACTCCTACTTGTATAAACAAAACATGGGTAAAATTCACAAATACAGTTCTAAAAACAGAGGATAAATAGCACAATGATGAATTATCACAAGAAGTCTGGCAAAACATGTTTAAGTAGCAATCAAGGTAACAGGAAAAAGGCAGAATAACTTTCGGAAGATTAAGTGCATGAAATCCATTAAGAAAGAAAAATTATTTACAAGGATGTAAGAAAAATAATGCACTAAAATTAAGTAGCAGTATGTTCAGCACAGGTAGAGAAAAAGAATTCTTTTTGTGAGAACTCAGTGTGACAGAAAAGTAAAGAGCAGAATAAATCACCATCTCTTGAAATATATGAAACAAACTGATGGAGCATTATTCTACAAAAATAGACCACGTAGTGCAGAAATTCCCAAAGGCTGAACCTAAAGATATAATAATTCTTCCATTTTGTGATAATCATAGATATCATTTGCCCTGGTAAAAACAATGCTGTGAATAAATGAGTGTATCTCAACACAGAATACTTGCAACACTGAAGACTGTTTTGACCACCATAAGTAAAAGTCTATTTTTCGGAGTTCACAGAATCATAGAATGGTAAGGTTGGAAAGGACCTCAAAGATCATCTAGTTCCAGGCCCCTGCCATAGGCAGGGACAGCTCCCGCTAGCACAGGTCACTCAAGGCCTCGTCCAGCCTGGCCTTGAACACCTCCAGAGAGGGAGCATCCACAACCTCCCTGGGCAACCTGTTCCAGTGCCTCACCACTCTCACTGGAAAGAACTTCTTCCTAACATCCAGTCTAAATCTTCCCTCTGCCAGTTTAAACCCATTGACCCTTGTCCTGTCATTACAAGACCTTGTAAACAGTCCCTCCCCAGCCTTCCTGTAGGCCCCCTTCAGATACCGGAAGGCTACTCTAAGGTCTCCTGGAAGCCTTCTCTTCTCCAGGCTGCAGAGCCCCAACTCTCTCAGCCTGTCCTCAGAGCAGAGCTGCTGCTGCCCTCTATCATTCTAATGAAATTAGATTCTGAATATCAAAGATCTTATTAGGGCAAATCTCAACATTTTTTATGTTAGTATCTGACTGGCCTCCTGACTATACAAGGAGATGTCAACAGTTGCTATATTTAACGGTTTTGCACATAAGAAAGAACTAAAGACAAAATTGTAACTTACTATCCAGTTAACAATTTAAGTTAATCTTTTTCATTGGGTTTATGCAACAATACATTTCAAGTAAACAACTGCAAAACAGTGGCTCAAGTATTAGGCATTCATTTCTTAGACAGACAAATGGGTCAGTTTCACAGGAGGCATCTATAATTTGGAGAACCTTTTTGTAGTAATATTTATAAGAAAGGTGCTGAGAGCCCATGACTATGTGTGTGCCTGTGTGCATGTGAGCATTTGCATGCACACACAGACTTTTGCAGAAGAGAGAATACTTAGGACTTGGTGAAGGCAATCCAGTGTTCTGCTCTAGAATCCTTCCATAATACAAAAGCAGTAATCCACACTGTTGAACCCTTACCCAGGAAATGCAAATTTGTTCCTGTCCTGACTGGGGAAAAAACCTCCACTTAACTGGACCAAGAGAGGTGTAGTATTCTCCTAGTAAGAAAATGAAGATTTGTCTTACACTGACCAGAGATGGAAACAATTGGTGAAGATGATGGACTTCTCCAGACTTGCTTAATGCTGTAGGGCAAACTGGGACCCAAATATGTTGGGGGTTTTGGTTTTGGCCGTTTGGTTTTCCATTTGTTTGGTTGTTTTATTTTGTTTTCTGCAGGAGTGGGAAAGGGGGAAGTATTTAAAGTTTCTCAGCCTGTATGAGCAATCAATCACAGAAGGAGTATGACAGAATTTACAAATACCTGGGAGGGGCAAGATGCACTGAGGTAGAGCTGAACAACAGAATAAAGTTAAGAGTGAAATAAATCTACTAAGAGCATGTTTTCCTATACAGTCAAATTGTTGCTCCATGACAAACAGAAGGTCAAACAGATCATTTACTTAAAGTGAAGCTGACCACAGTGTTTGTATCAATACTGAGCAACAGTCAGGATTGTGACTACAATTTATAAGACAAAATTAATGCTAACTCTTAAAGCAAAATTTAATTCAGGTTAATTCTGGCAAGGCATTTTCTTTGAGGTTTTAAAGATAATTTGCCATTATCTTCAAATTTGACCAGCATCTCCAAAGTACTTACAAAATATGCATTGTGTATCTTGTCATCTTACTGATGTTATTCAACATTAAAAAGTGATCACAGCACAATCAAGCAAAATATAGCAATATAGTCATGTTATAATTCTCAAGGAATACACACATTTCTTTTACCTCTACGCTGTAAGAAGTACCTACACCACTATGTTGCTGCAAAAATGGGCTCCTCATACATCCATCTTAGTGTCTCAAAATTGTACATTCTTCAATCTCAAAAAGCATTTCCTTATAATTAGCTATTTTCAGATTTACTTTTCAGCAACCTTCACCTTTTCAAAAGGCACAAAGCTTTCACCTTTCCCTAAACCCCACAGTATTTATATATTCTGATTGCCTTTTTGACTTGGCAGAGAGATGACAGATTAAGTCAAGAATAAAGAGTACAAAGACGAAAGGCCAAAGCTTTATGATTAATGTGAGCAATAAGAATATGTAGATCAGGTCTTGATGCTTCAGTATCCATAAGTGTCTAAAATAAAACTCGTATAAATAAAAAAGTGTCTTAATATCAGAAACTTATTAAGCAGCCTCTCCCTCCTTCAGTACTGCCTTTATCCTCTTCAAGTCAAAATAAAAACCACATGTACCAAAATACCCTCCTTTATCTAGTGCTTTACATCACAAGCAGTGGTTATCTGTGAAGAGAACTAGCTTATACTTAAAATGTCATCTCCAAAATACCTGTAATTTGCAAATTTGCTCATTTACTACAGAAGCCTTAAGAAGTCATCTGGTAAGAATCAAACAAGCCCTGGAAGGTTTAATTTCTACTGAAACCTCAATATAATTATTAGTAAGAATCGTAAAATAATTATGGATAATAATTATTGAAGGGAAATGTTTGCTTTGATTTTTATTTTATCTAGAAGACTACAAGACACTTTGCACATCCCTAATCATTACTATTTATTTGGAAAAAAAGCCCAAACCAGTAAGTGTTCACAAATAAATTAAAACTGAATTTATTACCATAAAAAGTCAATAAAAACTTTCTGCTATTTATCCAAGAGAAGGAGAAACCCAGGGCTTATTGTAAAACACGATCGATGGAATAGCATTAAGTAGAGTATGGCATACAGAATTTATATTACTGTTTTATATAGTAAATAATGTTATGTAGTATATACTGTATATAGTATATATGTTTGGTATAGTATATACTATAGTATAGTAAAAAAACTGACACCATCAATGGTTATCTTGCACATCAGATGGTTATCTGAAGTGAATGGGAATTCAGTAAGACAGGAATGAAGTTACCCTTTCCTGAAGAATGCCATGGGTTTGGAGAACTCTTTAGGATATAATTTTTGTGGACTAAGGGTTTTAAGTCCTCTCCCTGCTTATTGCCTCCAACTCAGACAAGAACAAATGTAATTTAGGTTCGACAGCAGAGTTTGGCCCTTTGCAGCTTTTCTTTTATAAAGCTACTGGCGTATATTAATGATACACTTCGGGATAATTATTATTTCAAGTTTTCATTCTTCTTCCTCACCAAAACCTATTTTTTTCCAGATGATATATTACTAAGTAATAAAATGTACCACTATTCATATTTTTTAGCTCAACAATTTTTACAAGTCTCCAAAGAGACACTGAAGTCTTGATAGCATGAAAGAAAAATCCAATACCTAATACCAATACCGATACTATGGCTATGACTTGGTACTGTTTATTTTCTAATAATCCAAACTGATATCAGAGTTACTGTGATGTTTTCTTCACTTTCCTCACAATAATGTGCACGCAGAAGAGCTGAGAACATGCCAGTCACAAGGCAAGTGAAGCAAAGAAAAACTTCAATGCATGCTGCATCCGCAGAGCTGCAGTAAGCATATGGCACAACATTCTGTCCAAGGCTTGTTCAAAGGACCTATCCATGCATTTTTGTGGTGGAAAAGCAACCACAAGGGACTGAAAGTAGAAAGGGGGGGAAAGGGGAAGACAAATGAACATCTTGCAAACCTTGTGATGCTGAACCCCTAGTAAGAAATATAACTTAAAAGAACTTTAAGAGAACTAGACTCAGTTAAAATAAAAGCTAACAAATGAAATATTTAGGTAGAGAGTTTACAAGCTTCTGAGAGGTTCCTAATACTCTGTAATAGAATAAAACTCCGGTTACTCTCTGTGAAATCTTAATTCCTTGTGCTTAGTAAGGCAGGTCTGTAAAACTGACGCCTCTTTCTTCTTTTGCTTTATTGGAATCATTCACAATGTGAGCATATAAACACAAGGAAAAGTATGTTCTTCAATGACTCTATCATTCAGGGCTTTTAAACTCAGTAACTATACAAAATGACCCTTTATATCTGTCTGACTTGCTCCAGTAGGCATTACCAGCAGCATAACGAACAGATTAATGAGAATCTTCAGATTATTTCTGTGGTGTGAGATTTGAAATTGAGCTGAACAATGTAGCAATTTATCAGATATCTTGCTTGAGTATATTTTATCTTCGTATGATATGAGCATGACTACAGTGAATTCAACTCTGGAGGAGGTGCTTGGATTTCACAGAGCTGCTGTGAAATCTGCTTCATAGAAAATAGGATGAAAGGTGGTCAAAATATCCTCTGTTTGACAGAAGAGGTACAAGAACAGTTTGCTGTGAAATTAATGTAAAATAGGATGAAGTGTGGTCAAAGTGACGTCACAAGTTGTCCCAGGTTGGGAACTATAGGGTTAAANGGTTGGGGGAAAATTCAAGGGGGCTCGCTTATGGATTCTGTATCTGCCTTGTAATTTCTATCTGTAACTCTCTCCAAATATAATTCTGCTTTTTTTCTGCAATTCGTTTGAGAGCTTCACTCTGTCGGCTCTTTAAACCCACACCACAGGTACAACAGCAGTTCCTTTGATCCTGTTCCACCCCATCACTTGGGAGTTTAGGTGTCAGACAGAATTAAGGTTTGTACAAAAACTAGGAAAAATGTTGTTTTCTCTTTCTAGGTATGACAGGACAGTAGACAGATGCAATACTGATGGGAAGCAACAGAAAAAGCAATGCAAGCATACAAGCAAACTGGAAAAGCAAGAAGGCTGAGAAATGTTCAAGATGTTTTATTACAAGAGAAAATAGTCCTATGGAAGTGGTTAGGGAGAAGAATGATGCATGACAATGGATGTGATGAATTTCTAGAGATAGGGTCATAGAGTGAAGAGAAGGAACTAAAAGAGAATAGAAGGAAAAACCTGCTACACTGGGGCTAAGTATAACCAACTACAAATAGGATTACATAAGAAGCCACATGGGGTTACAAGGAAAGGTGTTCACATACTTCACATATTATCTCTACAGTCAAAGAAATAGCTACATCATGACAAAGATCAGTCTGGTTTCACAAAAGTATACCCAGAAAAAAAAAAAAAAAGTTTGCCACTAACACTGTGTGAAGCAGAAATATGTTCTCTCTTGAAATTCTTACACAGCATGGAAAATACTCTTCTGTACCTCTGAAAAGGGGTTCAGAACTACCAGTGCATGACCTAGATCTCTCTAGGTGTTCTTCACCTGTGACATTATCAAAGGAAATACAGCAGTGCCTGAAAATGCACAGAGTGAATCACACGATAGGAATATGAAACACTGAACAAGAGAAGTAAATCTCAATATTGGAAATTATTCTGGAAATATCAATCAGGAGACAGTTAATGAATTTTCTCAATTAATCTCGCATCCACATCCCAAAGGGCTTTTCATGTGGAAGCACTAATTACATTTATACCGAAAGTACAAGAAGAAAAAACAACTGGTGGCAACTGAGCTGAGAATTTAGGATCCGAAATAGCTGTTATATGATAAAAAGATAATAATCAATGGAAACATGAGATTTGAAAATTTGTAAACATCTATCATAACAGAAGTATGCTCTGAATAACAAGCAATTCTAGTGAGATGACTGAAAGGGGATGAGGAAGATGTATTGCAATGTTATAATAAACCTTTTGAAAACAAAGTCATGCCCTCCACAAGAAAATTGCAGAACTGTCCCAAACCAGCCCCTGTAGGTGGTTTATACCAACTCCTTTAGAACTGCCCATCGATAAACAATATTCATCGTCTCCCAAGTTCTATCAGGGGAATTTAATGCGGCATGTCTGCTGCCAGTGGATTAGATCCATGTCACAATAACTACACAACAGAACTTGAAAGAATAATACTGAGTTGAAAAGCATTTTGTTAGTCTGTTCTGTTATTTGCCTTTACAGGGCCTGTTTTATTACAAGTGTCATTAACTCTGAGGTCTGACTCCTACTGGCCTTTGGTACCTTCTGTTTTTCATTTTACTTTCAGACTCTTTGTTAGTAAATTCTTCTAACAAGTGCAACTCTCTGTTGTTCAACAGTGACATGCCCAAGCCCACTTATCATAAATATTTTTAAAAACAGAAGGGAACACGGCTGTTTTTCATTACTGTCATACTGTGTAGAGAAAAACAGCTTACTGTGGAAAAGGGAAAAATACCAGCCTCCACAGAGCATTTGGAAACTGACAATTACACAACCAGGATGCATTAATTGGCTCTCAGATCGAGAAGATAAGCCAAGCATCCCCTGTGAAGATAACAGGCATTTTAGTTTCTGTCTTCAGCCTTTTAAAACTGAGAGAAGAGGAGTTTACAAGAAACCTGCCAGTTCCTGACTTTGAGCACTGAATTATTAATTTACACAAAATACTACATTAAAAACATCATTAGAACCCAAAGCAGCATACTGTTAGTTAAAGGGGAAGTTCATGCCTCAGTAGATTGCCAAAAGCAACACAGAAAATAAAATTATATTGAAATAGTCTTTCTCATTGTTTTGCTTGCCACTTACTGACCATCAAAGATGTATACCGAGATCTGTTTGTTGCCTTTATTGTTCATCCTACCCCTTGTGCCAGAGAATCAGCAAAATGATCTGGAGACCTCAAACTTGTGAGACAGCACACTGACTTCCATAAAGAACTCTAACTCCCCTAGAGTTAACTTTAACTGGTAGACAGAAAGTCAGGCAGCAAACAGGAGAGGAAACAACTCCTATGCACATGTCTTTGAAGACAAAGTGAATAGAGGGCACTGCTAGCCAAGTAAATTATCTCATTGCTAGTATTCTGTCTCTTCAAATGCAATCCCCTGTGAAATTCTCCATCTACTTCCATTTACTTCTGCAGCATACCCTACATAGGAAAACAAGTGAATTACTTTTCTGGAGTCTACTATAGTATATTAAAAACAGAACTAATTCCAGAAAGGGTAGTTCTAGGATTTCGAGACCTCATCAACCACCTAGATGGCATTCAAATCTCTAAAATTTGTAACAGAAATAGATGTACTTTGAAGCATAATTTTCTGGCAAGAATTCTTATTTGAGCCTCACAGAA
>VWYK01087006.1:0-10648 GCA_013399775.1 Semnornis frantzii | reverse complement strand
CTAGACAAGTGGTCTGTGTGGTGAGTGGGAGCTGGCTGACAGGTGTTGGCAAACTGGCAGCCAGTCACAAGTGACATCCCTCTGGGACCAGTGTTGGGCCTGTTATTTGCTTGAAATGCTGGGGTGTCCCAGCTCCAGAAACACTTGAAAGGACACAAAACACAAGGGTTACAGGTGGGAACTGGATTTTATTTTATGTTGGTTCCTGTTATTTTATGCTATTTTTTCTTATTTCTAAAACCTGTTTCAGTGCCAATGGTCTTACACTAACACAGTACCCAGGCAAGTCAGGAGCAGAGCTTGCTCCTACTGTAAGCTTGCACTTGGGCAAGAGAGCCAAGGAGAGCCAAGGCCTGAGTGATGCCTTGGAGGTGCCAGAGCAGCAGCAAGAACCGAGCCAAAAGGGCTCGGGAGAAGCCCTAACAAGAGGCTGTGCTCAATGCTAGAGAGCAAAGAATCAGCTCCTGGGGAAGCCAAGAAAGCTTCTCTGTCCTGGCAGTCTAGAAAGCTTCCTCCTCTGTGGAGTGTGGCCCGAAGGCCACCTGTGTGCAGCACGAGTGACAGGTTGTGTGTTCTTCCTTCTTGGGCTTTGCCTCAGGCTTCTGCTCTTGGCTGGGCTTCTTCTCACCCTGCTCCTTTCTCCTGCTCACAAGGAGTATCTTCCCATTTAGTGTGACTCTTCTATCTTTACTGGGCTGAGTATAAATTTACATACTCTATATTTGGATCGGCTTTGTTGTTTCATCAAATCCATTTTCCTTTCAGCCCATGGGTCTCTTCACTTTTTCCCAGTCCTCCTTCTCTGCTGGGGAGAGGTCGTCTAGTGATAGAGCAGCTGTGGAGTTTACCCCCAGATACATGATAAATGTAGACTCAGGCAGAACAATGAAGTGACTATGTGAGAGTAAACTGACTCTGATAGGAAGGGTGCACTTCAGGACATGGTTTAATGGCCATGATGGTTTTAGGTTGGTGGTTGGACTCGATGATCTTAGAGGTCATTTCCAACTGAAACAATTCTATGGTTGTATGAATTTGTGCAAGGACTCTTGTAAAAGACATGCTCATCTATCTCAGGTCTCAAATAACATGAATCCCCCATGTAAGATCACAGAATCATAAGGTTAACCAGGTTGGAAGAGACCTTCATGATCCTCAGGTCCAGCCCAACACCATCTAATCAACTAAACCATGGCACTAAGTTCCATGTCCAGTCTTTTTTTAAACACTTCCAGGGATAGTGGAGTTCAGAAGCAGTGCCAGAGTCAGAAGCAGAGAATGGATCTGGTGAGAAGAGTTGTTTGAATTGCTGTAGCTCTTAGTGAGTTGTGATTACCACCCCAGGTTTGGCTTTGCTGGAGGATGTCATTAATTCCTGTTAACACAAAGATCAGTACCCACTGAACAGTGACAACAGCTTAAAAGTAACAAACGATATTCTCTGTGCCCTTTGTGCACTTGCAGCTGTGTAATACATGGGATTCCTTCCTTTGTTTATCAACAGCCAGAGATTAAAATTCTGGCTTGTTTTGATTTGTGCCATGGCTTTGTGCATGAATGATAATCAGACCAACTGGGAGCTGAGTGATGCTGACTGCAGCACGTAGCAGAAAATTATTTGGGAGTTGAAGCTGGGGAAAAGAGCCACCAAATGAAGCCAGAGAACCAGAGCATTCATTCTTTTTTAAATCAAATGCATGCAGCTATGTTTATGTGTGTGTCTGTGAGCAACATTCAGGTTGTAAATGTGTGAACAGGCTGATGGCTGGGCCCAAAGGGTGGTGGTGAATGGAGTTAAATCCACCTGGGGACTGGTCACAAGCAGTACTGGGACTGGTCACAAGCACCAGGGCTCAGTGCTGGGGACAGTTCTGTTCAATATCTTTATCAGTGGTCTGGACAAGGGGATTGAGGCACCCTCAGCAGGTTTGCAGACAGCATTAGGCTGGGAGGAAGTGTTGATCTGCTTGAAGGCAGGAAGGCTTTACAGAGGGAGCTGGATAGATGGGTTGAGGACAACTATATGAGAGTAAACAAAGTCGAGTGCTGGGTCCTGCACCTGTGTCACAACAACCTCACGAGGGATCTGTGCTTGGGGCAGAGTGGCTGGAAACTGGCCAGCAGAGAAAAATGAGGCAGAAGATGAGCCAGCACTGTGCTCAGGTGTCCAAGAATTCCATCAGCATCCTGGATGAGCAGCGGTGTGATCAGCAGGACCAGGGAAGTGATTGTGCCTCTGTACTTAGCACTGATGAGGCCACAGCTGGAGTATTGGATTCAGTTTTGGGGCCCTCACTCCAAAACAGATATTAAGTGTGTTCAGAGAAGGGCAACAAAGATGGTGAAGGGCCTTGAACACAAGTTGTGTGAGGAACAGCTGAGGCAACTGGGGTTATTTAGCCTTCAGGTGAGGAGGATGAGGGGAGACCTCATCACCCTCTACAGCTACCTTGAAGGAGGCTGAAGCAAGGTGGGGGCTGATCTCTTCTGTCATGCAGCAAGTGACAGGACAAGGGGAAACAGCCTCAAGCTGTGCTGCAGGAGGTTTGGGTGGAATATTAGGAAAAAAATTCTTCACAGAGAGGATTCTGAGGCATTGAAACAGGTTGTCCAGGGAGCTGGTGAAGTCACCATCCCTGGAGATATTTCAAAGAGGCATGGATGTAGTACTGAGGGACATGGTTCAGTGGTAGTAGCTTATCAGTGATGGTGGAATTGTGAGCTCTAGGTTAGCATTTGGACTTGGTGATCTCAAAAGTCTCTTCCAACTTCAACAATTCTATGATTCTGTGATTCTAAAATGATAATTTTTTTTTTGGCTGGTCTAGAAATGTGAGATTTCCAGGCATAAATAACATTGTGCTGAAACTGAGGAGATAAAATAATGCAGCTGAAGATCAAGGAAGAACAGAATGTGAAGATTTGCTATTGATTTTGTGTGCAAAAATGGATAAACTGTGAGAAGTACAGGAGACACCCACACTGCAGTGGGACCCTGGGGGTTTTGCCTCTTCCTGTCACTGGTGATATGTAAACTTTGATTCACTGCTTTAGATTCTGCCAAATTCCGCTAACAAATCATGTGAAACTTGCCTGCTTTTAGGTTTCTTAACAAATGTCACCATGTTTGTTGAAAGGGTCGTTAGGGTTCACAAATGTTTTGAATTAACTTGGGCCCTCTTTGCTGAAAATCACATGAAACTCATTATTTTTGAAGTGCTGGTTGCAAAGCACAAGAAGCTTTGGCTTTCTGGGCTGACTTTGCTTTGACTTTTCACTCACTGGAGCGTGGGTCTCTAGGTGGGGACCGACAAGGGTTTGTACCACAGATATTGTTCAGGAACATCTGTGGAGTCAAAGAGATAGTTTTGGTACTTGTCTTCCTGTCTTTCTCTGTTGCTGATGCTGTACTTAACATACTTGGGTCTCTATGTGATGTGCATAGGCCCAGGCCCAAATCCTGCCAGGGTGCAGGAATTGGAGAGGTAGGGGTAATACAAATAGAAACTTAGGACAAATGTTTCTTATTTGTTAGTTAAGCCTAACTGATTTATGTAACAGAAAAAGGGCAAGAAGGAAAGAAGTAAAAATCCTTTCAAAGACCATAAGTAGACTGAGCAGCCTGCATCTTGAAATGGAGAAGATTTATCCAAAGCTATAAGTCATTATGAAGAGAAGAAACTGTGGTTTTGGAATATTTTTTTGCTGAGTCACTCAAGAAATAGTGTGTTATCCCAGTCATCACCAGGTCTGGATCATACAGGTCTGAATCATAGAAATCTTTAGGTTGGAAGGAACCTCTGAAGGTCATCTAGTCCAACTCCCCACGGCGAGCAAGTACATCTTCAACAGGAGCAGGATGTTCAGAGGCCCAAATGAGCTGACCTGGCATGGCTCCAGAGATGGATCATCTACCAACTCTCTGCACAACCTGTGTCACTATTTCTTTCTCTCTGATGTAAATTTCCCTCTTCTAAACCATTACTCCTTGTCCTGTCACAACAAGCTCTGCTGAAAAGTCTGTCCCTTTCTTGTTGGTCCCTTTAAAGTACTGATTATGCTTGACCATTGAAAAGCATTACAGTATGGAGGAGGGAAAAATTAGGTATTTCTGGACAGAGGAAAAGCTTGGGTAATTTTGGTGCTACAGAAAGCACAGGAAGGGGTGATGATACTGACACTATGAAGCACATGTGCTTGCAACCCAGAGAAGGAAATTAACTTGGGTCCAACGGGACTTAGTTAAGGTGCAGTTGCCAGGAGTTGCATCCAGAGGACCATTTCGGTGACTCTGCTTTCTGTCACTTTGGCTCTTGAATGTCCTGCTAGCCTCAGCAAAGCACCAGATGTCAGCCAGCAAGCCCTTGTTGAGAGCACAGCATGACATGGAAACACCGAGGTTAATGTCCAGCTGTTGCTATACTGAACACTATTAGATCCAAACTTGCTGTGCTAGGAGCTGCTGCAGATGCAGGTCAGAAGGGATGAAAAACATCTCGTGTACTTCTCAGGTGCATGTGGTCCCACACTCCTCATCTCATCTCATCTCATCTGGCACCTGCCAGACCCTGCAGGTGCAGCTGCTCAGCTTAGGCTTTTCTCCAGGTGAACCTGAACCAAGGCTTGTCCTACAGCTGTGTGCAGGTGTTTCTGCTGTGCTGGCTGTGAGTCACTCTGGCTCCAGACCTATAGTGTATGTCCTCTTTGGGTATGCACTAGGGCAGACATCTCATGTTACATTTCATCCATGGTGGATCTCCAGCATGCATGCACTACATGTGCTTCAACTGAAGGCAACTCTCTGCCTTCCAATTACCAATTTCCAAGAGTCCTGTACCTGAGCAGAAATAACCTCCTGCACCCAGAGAGGTGAGTAGGTGACCTGCTGGAAAGCAGCTCTGCAGAGAAGGACCTGGGAGTGCTGGTGGACAGCAAATGGATCATGAGCCAACAGTGTACTTTTGTGGCCAAGAAGGCTGGTGGTCTCCTGGGATGCATTAAGAAGAGTGTGGCCAGCAAGTCAAGGGTGGTTCACCTTCCCCTCTACTCTGCCCTGGTGAGGCCACATTGAAATATTGTTTCCAGTTCTGGGCTCCCTGGTTCATGACAGAGAATTACTGTTGAGAGGCTACAAAGATGCTGAGGGGATCAGAGCATCTCTCTGATAAGGAAAGGCTGACTTCCAGTGCTCTAACACTCTCAGTTCATAGAATCATAGGAACATAGAATGGTAAGGTTGGAAGGGACCTCAAAGATTATCTGGTTCCAACCCCCTGCCATAGGCAGGGACACCTCCCACTAGCACAGGTCACTCAAGGCCTCGTCCAACCTGGCCTTGAACACCTCCAAGGAGGGAGCATCCACAACCTCTCTGGGCAACCTGTGCCAGTGTCTCACCACCCTCACTGTAAAGAACTTCTTCCTAACATCCAGTTTAAATCTTCTCTCTTCCAGTTTAAACCCATTGCCCCTAGTCCTGTCATTGGAAGACCTTGTAGTTGTGGAAAGGTAAAACAGATTTGCTTCAGAGAGGCTAAGTTCAGGACAGCCTCATGTCTGAGAATACTAGATTGCTCCCAGGTCAAACCAAGTTGCAGTGAGAATGGAGGTGAAATTAAGAATGCATTTTTTTTTTTTTTTGAGCCTGTGATGTTCTGGATTATATTTGAGTGAATATTCCAGATTGAAACCCACTGATAGAACACTCTCTGACATACTAAAATGCAGTGTTCCTACCATGACACAGCTCAACCATAAATTCTAACCAGGTTTTAAAAATAGCTGTTTTAAACCTTAAAACTGATGAGGATATCAGGAACAGCTGCTGACCTGGGACTGAATAAATGTCCTCACTCTCCTAAGGCCCGGAATGACCTTGAGCAGAGGGACAAACCCGGGTACAGAACACATCTTGTCAGATTGTTGGCAGGCTGAATGCATTTAACTAGAGTCATCACTCTGATTTATCTCTCTTAGCTGTGCTGAGTTGTCTTCACAAAAAGGCAGAATAAAAGAATGTCATTGTGGACAAAAAGAGTCATACATGAAATAATGGAAAGAAGAGAGAGGGCGAATAAATACATGAAGGTAGAGAGTAGGAGAATCACATTTCATCACACAAGTACTAAATCAAAATGGAATCCATCTACTATCTGTAAGAGGCACTATGTGCTGATGGCAGTGACTTGGGATACACTGTGAAAGCATTTCCTGAAGCCAAATTATGCTTTTTGCTGGAAGTTTTTTCTTTCGGTTCAACAGAGTAAACATTTAACTCACAATAAAAGGCATCTAGACTGATAGAATCATTCAGGTTAGAAAAGACCTCTAAGATCAGTGAGTCCAACCTCCTGCCCAACATGTCCATGATCTCCAAACCATGTTCAAAAGTATGATGTCCACCCACACATTTATTGAACACCTCCAGGGGTGGTGACTCCACCACCTCCCTGGGCAACCTCTTCCAATGCCTGACCACTCTTGCAGGAAATGCATTTTTCCTCATATCCAATATAGCTCTCCCCTGGCACAGCCTGAAGCCATTATCTCTTGTCCTGCTGGTAGTTACTTGGGAGAAGCAGCCAACACTGGCCTTACTCCATCCTCTTTTCAGGTAGTTGTAGAGAGCAATGAGGTCTCCTCTCAGCCTCCTCTTCTCCAGACCAAACAATCCCAGTTCCCTCAGGCTGTGCTCATAAGAGCTGTTCTCCAGACCTTTCACCAGCTTTGCTGCCTTCTTTAATAGCTTGCAGTAGTTGGTATGGCTGTCAATGAATAAAAAGATAAATGCATTCTTATGACAGTATTTTTATTTTTGGATGTGACTAAGAATTGGAATTACATTGAAAAGTATTTCCATTCCCTTTTATTTTAAATGATTTATGCCAAAAGTATTTGTTTCTCACAAGATTGGTTTATATATTTCTTCTCATGACTAGCTTACCAAAAAATGCTGATGGCAGAGTACATGGAAATTGTACTAGAAGGGCTAACAATAATGCATTTCTTTAAAGCTGTTTCCCTTCTCTAGTCCCTGGATTGCCAGGAATAAGAGCCCAAGACTTTAGGATGAATTATCTTTATCTCTTTGGCAAACAGGGATGCACAGAAACTTCTTGGCTGTCTCACAGCTTTTATTCTTTTTACTGTCTTCTTTCAGTGAGCTTAACAGCACTCATAGAAAACTCATAGTTCTTCCCAACTCCTACTGCTTGTGCCTGCAGCTCTGCTTCTAAGAAGACTTAATAGCTGGCTGAGATTATTTTCTGAAAGCTGAGGCTGTGCTTGAGGAAGACAATTTTACAACCAGGAAGCAGACTAGGAAGCTGATGTGCTCCTCAGTGAAATTTGGCTGAAAGGGCACCTTGAACATGTCTATTCCAGTAGCTCAGGAGCAATCAGGAATTCCTTGCTTCTTATAGATCCATTTGTCTGTCATCCATGGTAGATATAAAGATACCATCACCACCAGGTGAATGATAGTCCTGGTCCACCAACTTATGTTCACTGCAGAGCTTTTAAAATCATCCTCTGGCACAAAACACAGCCATCTGCTCAACTTGATGAGTGCCTGCAGCTATTGCCTCTGCTCTGTAATTGCTTTGCAGCTTCACTAAATCACAGGGTCATAGAATCACAGAAAGCTTGATGCTGAAAGGGACCCTCAGAGGTCATCTAGTTCAAACCCCCATACAGTGAGCAGGGACATCTCCAACTAGATCAGGTTGCTCAGAGTCCCAAACAACCTGGCTTGCAGTGGTTGCAGGGGTGGGGTATCTGCCACTTCTCTGGGCAGCCTGGGCCAGTGTCTTGCCACTTTGTCTGAATTTTCCTCTTTTAGTTCAAACCATCATCCCTTGTCCTGTCACAACAGGCCCTGCTAAAGAGTCTGTCTCCACCTTTGTAACTGGTTCCTTGAAGTCCTGAAAGGCCACCAGAAGGTCTTCATGGAGACTTTTCTTCAGAATGAACAACCCCAACTCTCCCAGCCTGGCCTCATAGGAGAGGGATTCCAGTCCTTGGATCATTTTTGTGGACTCCTTTGGACCTGCTCCAATAGGTCCATGTCCTTCTTGTGCTGAGGACTCAAGAGCTGGACATGGGACTCCAGGTAAGGTCTCAGCAGAGTAGAACCCCAGGAAGTTTACACAGCCCCACTTCTCAAGCATGTCCAGGTCAAATGGCGAAAGAGGCTGAAGACTTTGGAAAAGGGCAGTGAATTCTGTATAGAATAGCATAAATGAGACTCTTCATCTCGGGTCCTCTTGAGCTGCCCTTGTCTCAACTTTTAGCGGAGATTATACAGGTGTAATTCATAAACAGTAGTAGGGAAAATGTCAAGAAAGCAGAGTTGTACACAGTAACAAGGAAGTGCTTTTATCGACTGGCACTCAGTATGCTCTGGGGTGTAGTAGCCAAATTATTATCCATGCTTGTTCAGGTCAGCATTGACCCAAAGGCCACCTGTGGAGCACAAGAGTTCCCTCCCTGCCGTGCCAGTCTAGAGGCTGCTCCCTCTGCATGGGCAGCTCTAAGGCCACCTTTGAGGAGGAAAAGCAACAGGACCCTGGCTAACTAGAGTGGCCTGGAGAAGCCCTGCCATGGAAGCTGCTTGAGCTCAGTGCTGCAGAGGAGAAGCAATGCTGGGAAACCAAGAAAGCTTCCTCACCCTGGCAGTCTGGAGAGCTTTCTGTCCCTGGCTATGCAGCCCAAGGGCCACCTTTGTGCAGCACAAGCACAGCTGCCTGGCCAAAGTGGCCCAAAGGAGGTCTGGGGCCAGAGGCTGTGCTGGGTGCTGCAGAGGAAGGCAACCCCCACCCTGGGGACACTTCCTAGTCCCTTGGGAGGGAAAAAAAGCCTTCCTGCCCTAGCTGCAGGGCATGAGAGGCATCTTCCAGGGGCAGGAGCAGTGGGCAGTAGCCCAGCCGAAAGGGAGGGAGCCCTGCCAAGTGGTCATGCTCAGTGCTGCAGAGGAAGGCAAAAAAACCCCGGGGACCAGTGCCAGTCTGCCCCGGGGGGAAAAATTCCTTCCTGACCCCAGTGCTGGTGGTCAGCTACTCCGTGAGCATGTGAGCAAGACCTGCTGCCTCCTCCCACAGGCTTCTCATGCCTCCCAGGAGATGCCCAAGCCCTGTCCTCCCTCAATCTGCAGTCCCTATCTCAGGAGTTTGCCCGAGGGGCCCGATAGAGCCCGAGGACAAAAATCGTTCCCACGCTTGGCACCAGTGGGTGCTCCAAAGCACGGAGAGCCCTGGCGGCATCTCTGCCTGCCCTTCCTCACGGCTGCCGCTGCTGCTGCCCCGGGGCCTGCTCTGGCAGCAGAGCCGAGAGGATGCTCCCTTCTATGGCGTCCCGGGGCCTGTCCCTGCCGTTGCCAGGCGCTGGCCCTGCGACATCAGGGTGAGGGCCGTGTGGCACCAGGGTGACAGCCGCTCATGCCCAGTGGTGCCCCCCAGTGGTATTTGAAAGGAGCCTCAGAAGAGATGGAGAGGGACTTTTGATAAGGGCATGGAGTAATAGGGGTAATGGCTTCAAACTTGAAGAAGCTGCGTTTGGAATAGATATTTGCAGGCAAATCTTCCAAACGAAGTTGGCAATGCACTGGAACAGTTTGCCCAGAGATGTTGTGGAGGCTGCAAACCTGGAAGTGTTTGAAGCCAGGATGCATGAGGCCCTAAGCGACCTGGATGAGCAGGAGGCATCCTTGCCCATGGCAGGGGTTTGGAACTCGATGTTCTTTGAGGTCCCTTTCAACCCAGGTTATTCTGTGATTCTATGATCTTAGCCAGAAGAAGCTGTAATTATTTTTCTTTGTTTCTCCCATGAATCAAGGTTATCAAATACCTGCAATATTTTACAGTATTAGGAATTGTAAAAATATGAGAAGACTGTGAAATTGCACTTGGTCTGCACCCCAAACCTTGGTACTAACTACCCCCCTGGGCATTGTGACTTCCAGCAGCAGCCACTGTCTGTGCAAACCTGCCCTGAGCTGTCTAAAACTCGAAGGAAGGAGATAAATTTTCTAACCACTTTGTTAAAGTCATGCACTGCACCTGCTTTGCAGACACCAATGAAGATGTCTGGGTTTGGAATTCACTCGATAATATATTCTTAGCACTTTGCTCTTTCACATTTCTTTGCTCTACAGTGTTGACAATATTGAAGACCAGAGAGACAGCAGTGACAAAAAAAATTCTAGCAATATTTATTCCCTGCATAAAAATGGGTTTCCACTCACCATTTGTACAATTTTGACATCATGTACTTATCAAAGTCCATATGTTTGTCAGTGTAGCTGTTTCTGGGAATTTTTCTAATCATAGGATTATTAATGTTGGAAAAAACTTCCAAGATCATCAAGTCCACAATCCTAAATGGCAATCAAGCTTAAGTGTACATCAAAATATATGTATTTTTTTTTTGGTTTCAGACAGACAACCATAGGATTGTTTCAGTTGGGAAAGATCGTTATGTATGTTTATGTTAGGGCTCAGAAGGTGCAGAAGCAGTCTGAAGTAAAAATAAAAGCCTGTCAGCTGTTGCCCAGTAATAGATTTTTCCCTTTTATAACATGATTGGAAGAAGAAAGAGCTACACAATTCAACACAAGCTACTTCAGATTTTGATTATTGTGACGGTTTGGGAG
>VWYK01087001.1:10574-33335 GCA_013399775.1 Semnornis frantzii | reverse complement strand
TGGCATTGACCCTCCTGGCCACATAGCTGGCTCATGTTCAACCTTCCTNGAATGGCATTGACCCTCCTGGCCACATAGCTGGCTCATGTTCAACCTTCCTTCTACCAGGACCCCCAGATCCTTTTCGTCTTCACTGCCTTCCAACAGGTCAGTCCCCAACCTATAGTGATCCATGGGGTTGTTCTTTCCCAGGTGCAAGACTCTACACTTACCCTTGTTGAATGTAATTAAATTTCTTCCTTCCCAGCTCTCAACCTTTCCAAGTCTGGCTAAAGGTCAACACAGCCTTCTGGTGTGGCACCCACTCCACCCAGTTCAGTGTCATCAGCAAACTTGCTGATGGGCACTCTGTGCCCTCATCCAGGTCATGGATGAATATAATTAACAGAACTGGTCCCGGTACTGACCCCTGTGGGACCCCACTGGTCACAGGCCTCCAATTGGACTCCATCCCATTGACCACAACTCTCTGGCTTCTTTAACTGTTCCCATTCCACCTCACTACCTGATCATGCAGACCATACTGCTTCAGTTTAGCTAGAAGGATGCTGTGGGAGACAATGTCAAATGCTTTATTGAAGTCAGGGTAGAGCATATCCACTGCTCTTCAATCATCTATCCACCTGGTAACGTTCTTGTAGAAGGTTATCAGGTTGGTCAAACATGACTTGGTAAAACCATGCTGACTGCTATATACAAGTAACGCTGTATACAAGAAATACAAGTATTTCTGTGTGTCAGAACAAAGGTAGAGGGGGACAGTTGAATCAAAGTGCAAATGGATACTCTGATTAGTCAGAGTATAGCTAACTCAAACTGAAGTTCGTGTTTGCTCATTTTTGTCATGGATTTTATCACTTTTTGATCAGTTCTACCAGCTTTCACATTAAAAGCTAAAATTTGTCATCTGCATTTGTTCCAAATACAGTGATATTAAATTGCTACAGGACAGCAGGGCATCAGGCTACTCAGTGCTGTAGGACAATCTATAGAAATCTGGAATAATGTTCATTAAATATCAGTGAATGTGTGCATTTGTGATAAGAAAAATTCATGGTTCTCCACCAGCACCTCAGCATGAGCTGGGATAACTTGGCATGAGCAGAAAATACTCAGTTACAAGATCAGGCCACACCTGGAGTGCTGTGTCTAGTTCTGGGCTCCCCAGTACAAGAGAGGTGTAGGCATACTGGAGTTAATCTAGCAAAGGACAGTGAAAGTGGCTAAGGGACTAAAGGGCATCTCTCACATGAGGGAAAGCTGAGAGAGCTGTGGCTGTTTGGCTCATACAAGAGAAGACTCAGGGGATTTTGCTAGTTAGTATAAATGTCTCCTGGGAAAGAATAAAGATAGCAGAGTGGAGCTCGTAGTGGTGCACACTGCCAGGACAAGAGGTGCAGTGGGCAGAAACTGAAACCCATAGGACTGCATTTAAACATGGGAATGAATAATTTTTCTGTGAAGACTGTCAAACACTAGCATAGGTTGCCCATATATAGGTTATAGAGTTTCCATCCCTGGAAATATTCAAAACCCAATTGGATGCAGTCCTCAGCTTCAGCATTTTTTCCTTCTGTGAGAGTCTAATGATATAAATGGGACATAATGCAGGATTCATGGAAATGGTAAAGAGACTAAGATGGAAGCTGACTATAGTACAGGTTTTTGCTTTGGACGAAGTTATTCGGTCACATTTATCAGTTGATGTTGTTGTGCTGCTTAATTTGGACTGACAGGAGACTCTGGAGCACAGGCTGCTGCCTCTTCTGGTTTTATCTTTCCTCCTCTTTGACCTCATGTCTTCTATTGCAACCTCCTTTAGCTCATCTTCCCCTCACTGTCAGGCTGAAGTGACAGGTTTGTGTTGTTGGGGCTGTCACAGTCCTCGTGCAAGCCAGAAACTGTATGTTTTCAGAGCGAATAGAACAGTGTCGGCACTGCACCTCCAGTGAGATGCGGCTGGATATCTGCAGCTGCCTGTGACCATGAGCCAGCAATGTGCCCTTGTGGCCAAGAAGGCCAAGGACATCCTAGGATGTTTTAGAAGGGGAGTGGTTAGTAGGGCTTAGAGGTTCTCCTCCCTCTCTACTCTGCCTCGGTGAGGCCACATCTGGAATATTCTGTCCAGTTTTGGGCTCCTCAGTTCAAAAAGGACATGGAATTGCTTGGAAGGATCTGGTGTGGAACCACAAAGCTGGAATGGAGCATCTCTCTTGTGAGGAAAGGCTGAGGGAGTTGAGTCTCTTCAGCCTGGAGAACAGGACACAGGGGTGACCTCTTAATGTTGATAAACAAGTAAAGGGTGAGTGTGGGGTAGACAGAGCCAGGCTGTTCTTGGTGATGTCCAATAGCAGGACAAGGACTAACTGGTGCAAGCTGGAGCATAGGAGGTTCCATGTGAACAGAATGAGAAACTTTTTCATTCTGATGTTCTCATGGCACTGGAACAGGCTGCCCAAAGAGGTTGTGGATTCTTCTTTGAAGACATTCAGAACCTGCCTTGGATGCATTCTTGCATGATCTACTCTAGGTAACCCAGCTCTGGCAGGGTGATTGGACTGGATGATCTTTCAAGGTCCTTTGCAACCCCCAATGTTCTGTAATTCTCTTGCAGTTCTCAGGTAATTTCTTATTCTCTCTTCACAATACTATAGTGCTGAAAATGTACTACCGTGGAGGATGTGTTACCAGTGAAGACTGCAATAGTGTGACGTCCGTAGAGATTATTGATACCATGATGAACATGTTTTAATGGGTTGAAAAGTTATTAAACATGCTTTTTTTTTTTTATTTATTTTTTTTTTTATTAAAGTAAAACAGCTAGATGTTTTATGCTGGCCTCTGAAATGCTCATGAGTAGGAGTCTGAACAGAAGGAGCAGTTAGGAAAATGAAAAAGAGCACACACAGGTGTGGCACTCACTCCTCTATTTTTTTAATTAGGGAAAGAACAAAAAGAGAAAAAGTTACTTATCTGAAGACAGACCAAAACCAGTCTAGAGTTGACAGTTTGGAATTAGAAGAGAAAAAGAGTCGTTGTCAAATCCAATATTTGAATTTCTAATTAAAGTCTTCCTCTGTCTCTTGCATTCTGCTAGGAGCAATGATTTCTGCTACTGTCAGAAGAGAGATGAAATGGAAAAAAAAAATACTAAGAAAAAAACCTAAAAAGGACTTCTTTGGTTTTTTAGATGTGGAATATATTTAACTAGCTTATACCTTACACTGGTTGCCTCTACCTTCAATCCTGCACTATCATTATCTTCCCATATAAGTATTTCAGAAAATCTGTGCTGTACTACATGGCTGCAATACAGAGATGCCATTTTCAACAGAAATTAGTTTCTCTTTAAGCCTGTTTGTAGCTACTAGATGGCATAAGCAGTGATGAGGTGGACTCCATTCCGCCAGTGCTGGCTTTTTATTCTCTTCTGAAAAGTCTGATTATGTGTGGTGTGAAGGGATGTGTAACCGCAGCTAAGATACTTTGGTCTAGAGGAATAATCACTCCCTCAAATATTTATTATTTTTCTTTTTTCCTAAAAGCTTCATAATCCTAGCATGCAGACTTGCATGCAGGCTGTTAACAAGGTATTCACTTTTGTGCCCCAAAGTTGCCTTTTCTCAGTTCGTCTGATATTTTCTTTTTTTCTGACCCAACCTCCTACCGTTATTTTGCATAATGCTTTGGTAATGAGACCCAGGTTTTTTGTTTGTAGCTGTTGTGATGAAACTGATGGGCATGCAGATAAATCCATTTTTATCTTTTACTGTAGCTATGTATTGCACAAAACAAGAATATGCTGACTGGACTTCCATGGCTGTTGATCTCCTCTTCCATGTCTTAGACATTAAGTTTCAACCATGTGTTTGAAGTTTATGAGAAATTCTTCCTTTATTAATTTTCAGTATCATAATTGCTGTCCCTGCACTGTCTCCTTGTTAGGCATAGGCTGCTAAGCTGAATTTCAGGTATAAGGACCTGCCTATTTTGCTACTGCTTCTCTCTCCCCTTGCCTACAACCTTGCTCAAATATATGAAGTCTCACCTGGTCTGCCTCCTTCAGAATAGATGTTCATGCTTTAGAGTCCATCAGGACCCACTGGAGTATTGGTTCATCTGTCAGTGAGAGTGGCTAGTAGACTTGCCTTATCATGAAATGGGATGGAAGATCCTTTGGCAAATGCCAAAATGTATATTGTAAGCATGGAAAAAAAGCTTTTTTTGTGTTGAAATGACATTGGTCTTACTCTTGTTTTATAAGTAGCATGGCTCAGTCCTTACCCTAAAGTTGGAATTCCTAATTTTGCATTCCCTTTGAGCCAAGCCCCTGACAATAGATCAAACTGTCATTTGTAATGCAGTCAGGAGCAATAAAATAGGGATGAAGTGGATGTGTTGCAACAGTGAGAAGCTGGAATTGGGTCTGTTACTGTGAGAGACATAATGGCACATAGCTCATTCCTGCGCGCAGGCTGCATCATCTCAGGATAATGATCTGTGTGATGAGACAAAGTGTTTCTGAGAGAGACTGCCAAAAATGAAGAGGATGAGTAAGACAGTGGTGGTTGGGTGGTGTGGGGTGCTTTTGTGTGTGTGTGTGTTTTTTTTTTTTTTTTTTAATTCCTTTTTCTCCCTACAGAAAAGTACTCTGTTCTGTAGCCCTAAATGTCAAACTTAAATGCTAGCTTCCAAGTATAAGTACATTTTGGAATAGGCAGTATCAGCTGTGGAAAGCTGGAAACCTTGTAATACATACTGGAAAAATGAGATTTTTGCTTCCTGGTGTGTTGGCTGTATAAATGATCTGTAGGAGCAGATGAACATGAAGTAACAGAGTACTGATTTATTCAGGGTAGTTAAGGGCCAACTCTAAAGAAATGTGCAGCTCCTTTGCAGTCCTGCTTAACTAAGCCACAAAATTGTAAATGAAGTTTGAAGTAGAGAGGTGTGAGTATGCACATGGGAATGGGAAACATGAGAAAATTACAGTTCTACCATGCTAGGCTCTGACCTGGCTTTTGTCACTTTGCTGTTGCTCCAGGGTGATCTTCCCATGCTTAATGCTGGGAGAGCAAGAGCTTGATGCTCAGTAGTGCTAAGTAGGGCACAGCAAATTGAGTGGCAGATACCACTAGGGGAAAGATGAAGAGCAAGCTACAAGAAGTCATTGTACAGTGGTTTGCTTACATCTTGAAAGTTCAGAGCAGTTCTGGATTGCCATGCAGCACAGTTAAGCTGTAGGACTGTCTACTGTCAGCTGTTCTGAATGCTGTGGTAAGCTGTGGTGAAAGTTCTGGGCTCCCCAATTGATGAGACAGGGATCTGCTGGAGAGCTCAGCAGAGAGCTATGATGATGATTCGAGCCCTTGACCACCTCTGCTATGAATAGAGATTGAGAGCACTGCGGCTGTTTAGTCTGCAGAGGAGAAGTCTGGGAGTGGGGTCTCATCAAGGTCTATAAATATCTGAGGAGTGGGTGCCAGGATGAAGGTGGCAGGCTCTCTTCATTGGTGCCTAGTGATAGGACAAGGAACAGTGGGTACAAACTTGAAACACAGGAGGTTGCACCTCAACATGAGGCACACCTTTTTATGATGAGGGTGGCAGAGCACTGGAGCAGGCTGCCCAGAGAGGGTGTGGAATGAACCTCTCTGAAGACCTTCAACCCCCCTTGGATAAGTTCCTGTGTTATTTGCCCTGGGTGATCCTGCTCTGGCAGGCGAGTAGACTCAGTCTTTGGAGGTCCCTTCCAACTCCTACCATTCTGTGATTCTGTCATTGAAACCAAAAGAGCTGACTGGAAATAGTGTGTTGCCTGTTTCTGCTGCAGGAGAGGTTATTTGTTGGTTTTGGATGTTGTTTCATGTTGTGTTTTTTTTCCCCTCCATCTTTTGAATACCAGCCCATTATTCTGTGAAACATGCCTGCCCCTTTTCCATCCTTGCCTCCTTGGTGTGTTTATTCTGTGCTGTGGTTTGCCAGTTGAGTTTTTCCAATATGTGCTCTTGAAAACTGGAAGATGAAGGAGAAGACACGTTTCAACAAGTATTCTATTTGAAATGCCATTTTAAAAGTAACCAGACAGAGTTAAGTGGCATGGATGGCAGACTTCATTTCTTAGTGCTGGGAATAGAAAATAAAATGCAGTGTGATAGCATGGCCTGGATTCAGATTCCAGAGAAGGTGATTTTAAGCTCTTTCCATTAACACATCACACAATCATAGAAAATATTGAAAGATACTTCTAAAGATCATTTAATTCAACCTCTCTAGAACAGGATTACCTAGAGTAAATCTAACAGGAACATGTCCAGGCGGGTTTTGAATGTCTCCACAGGTGGAGGCTCCATGACTTCACTGGGTAGAACCTGTTTCAGTGCTCTGCCACCTCAAAGAAGTTTTTCTTCATTTTTATGTGGAAACTCTTGTATTCTAATTTGTGTCCATTGCAAGTATATGTTTTGCCTTTTGATACTGCTTTGTATTTGGGGGTGTGGTGGGTTGTTTTTTTTTTTTTCCCCTGTGGCAAGATTTTTGCAATGAAAACATCATGAACATGATCCTGTATTATGTTTTGCTGGAAAATGCATGAAGTTTGTTCAACTGAGTGTACTGTTGGTGTTTCACACGATCCAGCTTTCTCCCACGCTATGAAAAGTAATGCCTTAGAGTCAGTTTATAGCCTTGCTGTACTGGGAAGCAGATCTTTTGTGCTGAAATGTCTGTAACAGAAAGCAAAACGTCATTTTGAAGCTGCTGTGTGTGGGCATTGCTGAAGGTGTGTACTTGACATATGTTCATCTTGCTACTGAGGAATCCCACAGTGAAGAGTGAATTTGGATGCAGTCCACTGTGCATCCCAAAAATTTCAGGGTGAGATTTTGGGAAAGAGGTACTGATGTGGAGACTAGATTAGTGCTGTTTTGCAATATCTCTGCCAAGGCCTGGAGAAGAGAAGACTTTGAGGAGACCTTATAGTAGCCTTCCAGTATCTGAAGGGGGCCTACAGGAAGGCTGGAGAGGGACTATTGACAAGGTCTTGCAATGACAGGACTAGGGGCAGTGGGTTTGAACTGGCAGAGGGGAGATTGAAACTGGATGTTAGGAGGAAGTTGTTTGCAGTGAGGGTGGTGAGACACTGGCACAGCTTGCCCAGGGAGGTTGTGGCTGCTCCCTTCCTGGAGGGGTTCAAGGCCAGGTTGGAGGTGGCCTTGAGTGACCTGTACTAGTGGGAGGTGCCCCTGCCTATGGCAGGGGGGTGGAACTAGGCAATCCTTGAGGTCCCTTCCAACCCTACCATTCTATGATTCTGTGATTCTATGATTTGTACAGAAAGTCTACCATTTGGAAAAGATAGATACACATTTTTTTCCCCCCCTTGTTCTCTGGGACTCTGTGACCCTCAGAAAACCCATTCATCATCCCTTGCCTTGTATTTGCTATGAGGAATAGCCTTTTTTTTCTTGCCTGCTGGACTAACTCAAACAAATTTAATTTTTTTTCCCCCTTCTTGAAAATATAACTTCATATGTATTTTTCTAGCCAGAAAATGTTCTAGGATTTTATTTGGAAGGTTTTAAGCATGGGGGGGGGGAATAGACATGCAACTTGCTTGACATTTGCTGCTCAAATAGATGCGCATAAATGTGTCAGATCATTTTGACTGCCTGCATAAGAGGGAAATACGAAAACCATAAATTCAGAATTGCTTTCTTTGTCCTGTCAGCTGAGGTTGCTGATTCAAAGTGCCGATTGCTATCTGTGTTTATGATTTTATTCAACCAATCTCCCTGCATATCTGCTCCTGGCTATAGGCAGGGACAATGACTCTGGCAATGATGCTACCAACATGTGAAGTGTAAGAACTGTACTTGAACAATTTAGAAATGACCTTTTCGTGAGACCAAGAGTTTATTTGTTAGGATGGGTTTTTTTTTTCCCCGAAGGAGTTAAATCAGAACCCGTTAAGTTTGATTATAAAGCATTAAATGTAGACTTTATCTTTTTGAATTTTGCCATGAAGTATTCAATATATTATTTAAATATCTTTGAATGATTGGGGCAGATAATGGGGGAAAAAATTGGATATCAGTGTACTGCTTCTCTTTAATGCATCTCACAGGGTGTGATGGTAAAACACGTTGGAGTTTGAACTTGTAAAGGCCTGAAAAATGTGGTAACTCTCCCCATGCAGCTGAGTCTCTCAGTTTTCAAGTGGATAAAATTTCTGTAGGGTTAGATCTATAGAAGATAACATCAAAGCAAGGACCTGTAAGAGCCTGATGATGACGATGCAGGTTTTGACAAAGCATGTTGTGTGACAATGTCTCGGGTAGAAAGCAACAGCAATATAAGCATAAAAAAATGAATAATACTACAAAAAATATTTAGTTCATAAAGTTTAATTGTGATGTGTTGTACTGAACAAGCATGGAGAGTAGAAAAAATTACACTGGAGAGCAGCAGGTAGTTCAGAATAAGTCTTTCAGACCCATGATATTCCTTGTTGGATGATGGTGCAATTATTCCAGCAGTACTTGAGGTCAGTGTTAGCCTAATCTTTAAGCAAAGAAAAATGTCTAAGTTTTTCTGTGACAACAGCATGATTAGTGATGGTAAAACTTGAGAAATGGGAGTTTGAATTTGCTGACTTGCCTGCATCTGGATAAGTGATGGATCCTTTGCTGCCTTGGGAAATTCCCAGAGGCATTCTTGGACTTTGTTAATACATGTTCAAGAAATTAAACGGAAAGGATTTTATTTCTTTTGTGCTAAATCCTACTTAGTAAACATTGGTATCTTTATGTTCTTAATGCTAAGATAATATTTATCTTAGAAAAGCCTTTGTGTCATACAAACACAATATATAGTGCATTTGTGCTTGGCTTTCACTTACATGACAGGAGGGCAGGATTTTCTACTCTTTATCAAGTTGCTGAGCCATTGGAGACTGCTTGGTTCTGCAGAAAATTACTCAGTTGAAGTGCACTTAATTTAATCTCCTCTGTTTCACTATTTGATAGAAGATAATTGAAAATGCCTCAACTTGTGCTTCAGAAAGTTGTAGTTGTAGTTAAACCAGACTTGGATTTGCTCTTTTTTTCTCCTGCTTCCTCTTACAGGTTAATGGGGTGGGTTTATAGTGTTGTGCTGGAAGGTAAACCATTTGTGGAGCCAGTCCAGAGCTGAAGAAACAGTCAGTTACACAGTGCTTCTAAACTGTGGTTGTTGTATTATTTTTTGCCCAACAATGAGAATGCCCAATTGGTAATCCAAGGAAGTTATTGCTGCCTTCAGAGTGGCCAATGCTTGATTGAATATCCAGTGAGTCTGAGATCTTTCTAACAAGTCTCTGTTTTGGTTTTTTTTTAATCTGTGAAAATAACTCAGGGAGAGGATAATGTAAGAAAGGTTGGGGTTGGTTTACTGCTTAGTTCACAGACAATACTTTATGCAAGGCTGAGCAAGGTGCTAGTTCTGCAAGGTGAATTCTTTACCAGTTGTTGTCTCAGTTACTGCAATCACCTTGACTGTGGCAAGAATTTAAAAGGGCAACTCTTTCTGTTTCACTTGCATGTTCTCATTTTTTGTGTTTTAATAAAGGGGGGGAAATGTGTTGTGTGTTGTTTGGGTTTTGGTGGGGTTTTTTTGGTTTTTTTTCCTTAGTGCTCTTTTACTGACTCTGATTCACTGTAAGGAGTTCTGCATTTATCCCCTGAAGACAGTGCTGGAAAAAGTGCCCTGTCTTCAACAGAGCAAATTTCCTCCCTGTCTTTTACCAGCCTTTATAAATAAACTTTATTATAAAGTTGTTTCTTTTTTGTCTAATGAAATGGTGGCAATTTTCTTAAAGGCTGTTCTTTAAAGCTGTTTGGGAAAACAAAATGGCCCTTGAAAAAGAGATCAGATATGGCTTGTGAGCAGAGTGGTCGAAGTGATTAGCAAAGTCAAAGGAGGATAGATACGGGACAGAAGAAACTTGTAAGCAAATAATGAGTGCAACTAAATCTGTGAATTTCTACTCTAAATGAAATCCAAAACAACTTACCAGTTGTGAGGTGGAAGATATTCTGTCCACAATCTCTGCGACGTAGATGCTGCTTGGCATTACTTTTGGGTACACTAACAAAGAAGCATCTAATAGATAACTGTGGGGCTTCAGTTCATAGCTTAAAAAGAGACAGATTCAAGTCTGTGGTTCTATGACATAAACCCTTGTTACTTGAAGAATTCAGTAAAATTATTTGGAAAATGGTTCAAGAACAGAGGCAAACCAGTTCTGGTCAGGAACTTGAGATTGGAGTATAGAGGAGAGCTGCTGTCCTCAGCATTTGGCAGGTCTCTGGCAAAGCCTGCCAAAGTAAGGATTGTGTGACTCAGGTAGGGCTGAAATGACTATCAGTAGCTTCTCTTCTGCAGCTCATGTACTGAACTGAATGACAATAATTATGTATTAAAAAATTAATTCTTGCATATGCTTTTAGTAGGAAGAATACCAACCAACCAGCCAATCAGGTGAGCATCAATGAGTGGTAGGCAGAATGCACAGGACTAGTTAAACTGGGATCATTAGCTGAGTTTTGTAGAGTAATAACTTGTTTTCCTCCCTCAAGCAACAGCAGTTTATTACATTGTAATAACAAGCCATAAACTTCTTCAGAATTCAGAAGACACACAGTGACATGTTTTCAAAACCAAATTAGGTGCAAATCAGCATAGGCTGTTGCAACTGTGGTTGGGGTTCTGCACATGTTGAATGACAGGAATTACTTCTGTTAAGGCTTATGCAGTACAGTGTAAGCATCATGAAAAATGTCGCCTTCCTTTATGGTAAGAAGCAGTCGAGGTGGTTAAATATATAATTGTATTTTTTTTAGTGTGTTGTAGTGTATGAGAGAGAGGAGGAAAGAGTAGAGTAAGAGAGGCAGGCCTTGCAGTCTTTTTAGATGCATGCTCAGCTGTGAAGGTGTGACATGAATGGTGAATGATAGACTTAAATCCATGTCAGAACTGGAACCAGATTAATGGACTGGGAGCATTCTGATCTGAAATAAAATTGCCTTTTCACTCACTCGATTACTCTTATGTCTACAAGGAGCTGGTTTTAACAAGTATAACCCCACATATTTTTGTATGTTTCCAGTCATAACATGCTCTAGAGGAAAAAAAAACCCCAAAGTAACTCCTAATGTGAAGGTGGATGTTGATTTCTATTGACTCCATAAATTTATCGAAGCTATTTTCTTTTTACACTGGAATGTTGCACCTGACAGCGGGCATACAGTGTATTAATAATGCAGCTCTCTACTGCGTATGTAAAGGGATACTGTAGGATGTTCTGGAAAGCAGTAAAGTCAAGAAACTCAGCCATTCCACTCTGCTTGCTATCCGTTGAATTACAAGTATGAAAAGACTATGAAAAAGTGTGGAAGCGTGTTTAATTATTGTTTCAGCTCTCTGATTGTATTCCAGAGGAACAGTTAACAGAATGGGAGGGCTGGGAACTGCTCTCATCTTTCTAATTTGTTCTGTGCTGGAAAACGTATTTAAAACAAACAAGAAAAGTTGTTTAATTGGAAACAAAGATATTCTGTCCCTTTTTGATGGTGTTTTGGAGACCTTCACAACAGGGTAAGTGGTTTATAGCCACTTATATTACTCCTTAGGCTAAGGAGAAGGCAAGCATCTGTCCCTCGGTTGATGACTTATTAAAGCCAGGCAGACATTGCAGATATGTTTGTACAGACACTTTTTGTGAAATAAGGAGAGCTTTCGAAAGGTTCACCTTTTCCCTCTGGTTTTGTGGTGATACAAGAGGGTACTTCAGTACTCAAACTGCAGCACACAAGAGATTCTTTTGTTTTGTCCTCTCAGAGCAGCCTTGCTTCTGGAGAGAACGGCTTTGCCATTTGAACAGGGATAAGTGATTCGGGTCAAAATGAAAGTAGCTTGTTCTGAGGAGTTTCTTTCAGTATTCACTTCGGACATAATGCAGATGAGAACCTTTAGATCCTTCTAAGATAAAGTGCCTAGGGTACTCGCAGTCCTAAGATGCATGTCTTTTTTACCCATTCACTCAAAAACTTCTTCAAATGGAGTAGGTATTTCTGGTGGTCCTGTGCTTTTGAGGGGCTTGGTATTTTAGTTTGTATTGATTAAGAGTTGGTATAGTTCAGAAGTCTTGCAACTATTCGGTACGTTTACTAAATGCAATCCTTGAGGCTTTTGGGAGCATGTGAATTGGTGTCCATTACCCTTTGAATTCAACTGGAGTATCTCATTTGTGGTGGTGAGTCTTTGATATCTATTGCCCAAGCTTGCTGATAACACCAGAGTGTGGTGTGGTTGATAAGCTATGGGGAAGGGATGCCATCCAGAGGGACCTTGGCAGGTTTGAGTGGTGAGCTTATGCCAACATTATGAAGCTAAACAAGAAACGCAAGGTCTAGCACCTGGGTGGGGGCAGTTCCAAGCATAAGCACAGATTAGGTGACAAGTCGTTTGAGAGCAACCCTGCAGAGAAGGACTTGGAGGTGCTGGTTGATAAGGCACTTGATGTGAGCCAGGAAATGTATGCTAGCAGCCCCAAAAACCAACTGTATCTTGGGCTGCATGAAAAGATGCATAGCTAGCAGGGCAAGGGAGGTGATTCTGCCCTTCTCTGTTCTTGTGAGACCCCACCTGGACTTCTGAGACCAGTTCTGGAGCCCCCAAAACAAGAAGGACATAGATCTGTCAGAGAGGTTCCAGAGGAGAGCCATGAAGATAATCAGAGGGCTGCAGCACTGCTTCTATGAGGACAGGCTGAGGGAGTTGGAACTGTTCAGCCCAGAGAAGAGAATGCTCCTGGGTGATCTTACAGCAGCTCTCCAGTGCCTGACGGGGGTCTGCAAGAAAGTGGGGGAGGGACTATTTCTAAGAGCTTGTAGTAACAGGACAAGGGGAAATGGTTTTGAACTAGAGCGAAGTAGATATAGATCAGTCATTGGGAAGAAGCTCTTTACTGTGAAGATGATGAGACACTGGAATGGGTTGCCCAGAGAGGCGGTGGAGGCCCATCCCTGGAGAGATTTAAGGTCAAAGTTGATGGAAATGATGATGAGAGACAATGGAAATGGTTGTTAGAATAATCATGATAATTTTTGCAATTACTTTTAATTGTACAAAGCTGGAGCATTAAAAACAAACACCCTCACCCTTGCAAACAACCCTAATCGAAAACCAACCCAACAAAATCCCCAACCTAAAGCAACCAAACCCACAAGTCTCTTGATTTGGAAAATATGCAGGGCAGATTGCTTGGTTTCGGGTNCTGGACCTGCTCCAACAGTTCCATGTCCTTCCTGTGCTGGGAGCTCCAGAACTGCACACAGTACTCCAGATGGGGTCTGATGAGAGCAAAGGGGCAGAATCCCCTCCCTTGCCCTGCTGCCCACGCTTCTCTTGCTGCAGACCAGCACACAGTTGCTGTCTGGGCTGCACTCACACTGCAGCCTCATCTTGAGCTTTCATCACCCCAGACCCCCAGGTCCTTTTCCTCAGGGCTGCTCTCCAGCTATTCCCCACCCAGCCTGGATTTGTGCTTGGGATTGTGCCTACCCAGGTGCAGGACCTTACACTTGGCCTTGTTCAATCTCATGAAGTTGGCTTGGGCCCACCTCTCCAGCCTGTCCAAGTCCTTCTGATGGATCCCTGCTGTCTAGCAATTTGACTATGCCACACTGCTTGGTGTGATTGGTACCTCTGTACATTTTAAAGGGGCTTTCATTACACTGTTCTCTGGAGTAACTGTTGCCTTGGTCACAGCCTAGGCAGAGAAGTGGTAATGAGGTTCTGTCGGTGCAAAGTCTTGCCTACTTTTCAGGTCAGTACGGTGAATATTTCAGCTCCATCTTGAACTTAATGATGTAACTTCAAAAAAGAATACATAATTCTTGCATATGCTCATCACTAGAGAAGCTTTGCCCTTTCTCTGAATGACAAACCACTCTGCAAACAAATAAATCCTCTTACAAGAGAACTCTAGCAAGCCTTGACAGAGATGGTTTGAAGTGCTTATCTTGTGAGTAAACATCGTGCATCTGCAGGATCTTCTTTAGAGGCTCCATCGAGAGACACAACAAATATTTTTCTCCTATTGTGATGTTTTCACCCAGCCTGTTGGAGGTTGCGTCAGAGTGTTCACATGCAATGTCACCTCAGAGCTGTAGCGTTAAATCACAGGTCCAGCTTACAAACCGGTGAGGCTGTGTTAGCGCTTTTGAATGGGCGATACTTCAGCAGTTTGCCTTTTAAGACAGAGTAAAAGAAGGGACAGTTCTAAAATCTAAAGATTTTTTAAATTTTGCATGCCTTGGGAGCTAGCAGGTTTTATGTTGGCATTTTTACTTCATTTGGTTTCAGAGGCCAGCTGTATACCAGAGGTCTCAGAGATGGTTTTGTGTAGAAGAAATAAAAAGTGTATGAGGGGTAATTATACTGATGATTGATTACTAAGGCTTCTTTAGAACTCTATGAATACATACAGCAGTCAAAGAGCTGAAGCAAACAGGAGGAAGTCATCTGTGTGTTGTTACAGATCTGTTTCAGAAAGTATTGATCACCCAGATTTTTTTCTACTTTTTGGGTGGTTTTCCTGATAATATTTTTTTTCCTCACCGCTTGTTCAGACTGTGAAGTTTTCTCTCCCTTCGAGCTTCTTTGACCTTTCTGCTAGTTCTCTTGCACCGACGGAGTCATGTGCATGAAGCTAGAACCAGTGAACTCTCTGGCCTCATACCACCTTGTGTTCCCCTCATTTGACTTGTGAATTGCACCTTTTGCCTGCAGTTCTTTATTATCCACATAATGTAGAGCCATTGGTCAGTATGAGAAGTAACAGCACTCTTGGAAAGATGCCTCTTTCACTTAAAAGGGGCAGGATCCAGTCCCTTGGTATTGAATAAAAGCACTAAAACCCTCGTAGTCCACTGAGGTCAGAGTTGTTTTCCTAGAGTCAAGATGATACACAGAAATTAATGTGCCTGACAAAACACAACAGTCTGACAGGTCTACTCTGCCCTGAAGAGACCACATCTGCAGAAGTGTGTCCAGTTCTAGGCTCCCCAGTTAAGAGACAGACTGCTGTATAGAGCCCAACAGAGGGCCACAAAGATGGTTAGGGGACTGGAGCATCTGTGTTATCAGGAAAGGCTGAGAGAACTGTTTAGCCTGTGGAATTATCTGAAGGGTGGGTGTCAAGAAAGGACCAAGTCTCTTTTCTGTGGTGTGGTAGGACAAGGAGTGATGAATAAGAAACTGGATCATAGGAAGCTCACACCTTGGTATGAGGAAAAACTTACTCTGATAATGCCAAAGCACTGGAACAGGCTACCCAGAGCAGAGTGGAGTCTCCTTCTCCAGAGACTTCCAAAAGCCACGTGTGCATGTCCCTGTGGTGACTTGCTCTAAGTGATCTTGTTTTGGCAGTGGGGGTGGACTAGATCTCCACAGGTCCTTTCTAACCCTTACCATTCTGGGATTCTCTCTGAGAGAATAAACAAGCAGCACATTGATGGTTTGTCTTTGCTGGATGACTTCTTGGTGTGAGGTTGTGATTATTTTTTTTCTGTAGGTCCTGCTTCTCTTTATATTGCTCTGTTTCATTATGGTAATAATGTGGTAGACCACCTACATTAGTTATACCAATAATGTCACTATAATGATATTTCAGATAGATAAGTGACTGTAGCAGGAAACAGGAATCAAAAAAATCTGAGGGACCTTGCAGTGGAGTCCATCTCTTGGTAACTGTGTGCAAATGATCACGAGAGATTAAGAAACAGTGAAAATGTGTAGGCTACTTTTATCACTTGCAGTTCATTAACAAGTGCTTCTATTTTTATATTTCCAAGAAAAATAGCAACTGTGGCTTCTCCTCTGGCTAATGGTGCTACTTTTAATGTATAAACAGCATTCTTACAGAAAACCTGACTTGAGATGGTTGCCGAAGCACCTGAGTCCTGTTTGCCAGCTTCTGTTTTTACTGTTCCTCATGTGCCAAGCATCTTAATTTTATTTCTCCTAATTTTCCTTATTAATAATAGCTTCCGTGTGTGTGCACATAGCAGTTCTGCAGTGCTGCAGGAACAGCTTGTATGATTGTTCCTCCATTCTTCTCTCCCCTTAATCTTTTAGCCATCCTGGAATCCCTGGCTAATGGAAGTGTTACAGCTTGAGAACGTGTAAAATTTCTCACCCACAGGAAGGTGTGCTGACACTCCACTGCTTCATCCTGGCGGAAAAGACAATTTCCTCAACTTCTCTTGAAAACTGAAGCGTTCAACATGTTATCAAACTTCTTGACTTCTTCAAGTAACGTGCTTATTCACTTGCTTGTTTTGGAAAGGGTGCTGCAAGTCCAGTTATGCCATGCTGGTCTCTACATAGGCATTCTTCACAGAGCCACCATGCCCAGCACATGCTGGGGGGTGACAAAACCAAGCATCCTAGTGCCGAGGTCTCTCTGAGTGTAGTCATTGGTGAGTGAATGTTAAATTGCTTGCACACAAGAGACCTGGGAATAAAGCACAGGACTTTGATTTTCTCATAGCCTCATAAAGCTGTTCTTTAAAACTCCAGTGTTCTGCTTAAGAACAGGATGTTTCAGAGAGTATCAGCAAAATAATAAATTGAGACGGATTTGTTTTTATCCAGCATGTTTATTACACAGCAATTGAGATTTGAGGAAAGATATGGTTCACAAAAAAAATATAAAAAGATCTTTAATAAATGAAAGTAGGATTTGGATTAAATTTCGTTTTACACAAAGAACTAGAAGCTTATACCAGGGATTTTGAAACTCTGTTGCTGCCAAATAAACACACAACAGTTAAAAAACTCAACAAAACAAGAAAGAAGACCTGTTGAAGTACACAATGGTCCAAGCAACAAAAAACTTACATTACTTTTAAAAAATTTTCAATGTGTTATTTTTCAAGTAAAAATATTGTTCTATAGCTGTCCAGTTAGGTAGGTGGAAATAAATATGCTTTGGAGATGAGACCAAGGCAGAATTTCCATGCTGAAGCTCTGTGGTGTAAGTCTTGGTAGAGAGGAGCCATGAAAATCAAACAAAAATATCAAGGCTGATTCACAGCCACACAGCTTTAGATTAACACCAGTGTCGCTGGGTTCGATTTAAGCTTTATTTAGACATCAAGAACAGACTGAACCCTATTTCAAAGCTCAGAGTGTGATCTGCTAATGCTGGATTAGAAAGAACATTTGTTTAATGGTATTACAGCAGCATAACGTGGTGGTGACTGTAGTCATAATCTTTAGTATTGATCCGTATGAACTGTAATAATATCACAAGAAAATTAGTCCTTTGAGTATGTTGGAATTAAAATAAACCGTTATTGGGAATCAGTTCATACAGTATACTGGAGGAGTTTCAATTTTTTTGTTAGGAGCAAAAGGCACCATCACTTACAAGGCCCATGGAGGGCTTCCATACCTTTTGCCTACCGCTTTTGTTCTTTCTGAAAATGAAGGGCTGAAATTCCCTCTTGAAAGTTCTAGTTTGAACTGGGATATGGCAAGCCATATCTGCCATATCAGGCAAGATATAAAACAAAAGGTGCTGGCTGAACCGATGACAGTTCAGATCTGGGAGAAGACAGTCACTGAAACTTTCTTTGAGTGGTTAGTAAATAACGTGGTGGTTTGAGGGGTTTGTGGTTTTTGTGTGGTGGTTGTTTGCTCTTGAGGCTGTGGTATGTTGTTTTGTTTGGTTAGTCTTTTTACTTATAAAACTTTCTGCAGTGTCATGTATGTATCCTTAAATCCTCATCTAGACAAAACCAAACCAAACTCTGAAGAGTATTGCTACCAAGCTGTTAAACTGCAGAGAATAAAACCCAACACCTAAACTACCAAATCAACCCTTTTTTATGGTTCTGTTCTGCCAGGTGTATGAATCAGAATAGTAAGGTTGGATGGGACCTCAAGGATCATCTAGTTCCAACCCCCTGCCATAAGCAGGGACACCTCCCACTAGTACAGATCACTCAAGGCCTCCTCCAACCTAGCCTTGAACACCTCCAGGGAGGGAGCAGCCACAACCTCCCTGGGCAAGCTGTGCCAGTGTCTCACCACCCTCACTTCCTCCTAACATCCAGTTTCAATCTCCCCTCTGCCAGTTCAAACCCATTGCCCCATGTCTTGTTGTTGCAAGACCTTGTCAATAGTCCCTCCCCAGCCTTCCTGTAGGCCCCCTTCAGATACTGAAAGGCTATTCTAAGGTCTCCTTGAAGCCTTCTCTTCTCCAGGCTGAAGAGCTCCAACTCTCTCAGCCTGTCCTCATAGCAGAGCTGCTCCAGCCCTCTGATCATGACCTGGCCCCTAAACAAGAAAGGGCTGTTGCTGGTTCAGTAGTAGGTGTAACTCAGCACAAATTTACTTTTTATATAATCAGGTACTTTTTCGTTTTAACCTTTTTTATGTTTCCAATTTATTGATTACAGCTGAACAAGCAGAATTCAGTTCTAGTGTAATTCAGGAATGTTTTTCATACTCGTGTAGAGCTTCGCCAGTTCCTCATACAGCATAAACCAATATAGATTCACTTGTGCTTAGGTATGTTGATTGAAAACTTAGGTAAAAGGCAAAAATGGTACTAAAACAAAGCAAAGGTGTTCAGGACCAAAATAAAAATGTAAAAAACCCATTATCAACTGCTGTTTCCAACTACTTTTTAAGGTTAATTTGGCTCCTGCTGCACATGTATACATATGTGTAAGGCTTTGGTCTTTAATTTATCTGGTCTTGTCTGACTGATTTATGAAGTGTTGGTGTAGATCTGCTACTCTCTGCATGTCTCACGACCAGCAGAATAATAAACCAGGTAAATATTTACAGATCAGCATGATGATTTTTTTTTTTTTTTAACTTTAGTTCACATGGAATAGTTCAGACATTGATGTTTGAAATGTTCTTCACATCCTTATAGACTTTGTTAAGGTGTTTGGGTTTTTCATTTTTTCATTTTCCCCAAGATTTTGCTTTAAAAAGTGATTTAATTAAAGCATACATGGTTAAAAGATGCTACTTGCAAGTCCTTTGCTCAGCATTAGCAGCTTAGAGCTGGGAGGACACAGGTGAAGTACGGAGGCTTTGTTAGCTGGTGGTCCCTGTCCCTTTGTCTGTAGGCTCTGTGGGCAACATATGGATCGCTAGATGCCAAAAAGCCTGCAGTTTGAAATATAAGACCTCATTTAAAATTTTTTAAAAAGAATTTTTACTTCCTCTGTCCAGTGAATATCTTATTGAGTTTCTAGTAGCAGCAAGAGGTGAGCTGGTGTTTCTTGTTCCAGGAAGCAGCTTCTGCAGGTTGGCATTTAAGCAGAGCAACTTCTGTAATATAAAGTTTAAGCAGTGTTGGGTTATCTGCACGCACCTTGCTTGACCTGCACTACCTCATCTTTCATTCTAGAACTGATTTTAACTAATTTGTCTGGCTAATTTTTGGAAGCGAAGTCTTTGTTGTCTTTAAACCTTGTCCTGGTGGGGAGTAGCTTTGGAGAGGATGTTTGCCTTTTTTTACGTGTCTCTGAAGAGTTTGGGGTAGCTGATTTCTGACCAAACTTGATACTGGTACCCTCTTGTGCTCAGAAGGTGTGACAGGGTGTTAAAGGACTTCAGTTTCTAGGTGAGGAACTGTCTGCAGTGCCCCTTTTAGTTATGTTACCAGATAAGAGGATGAAATTTCGTGGGTGTCAACAAAGTAGGAGGAATCAGGAGAAGAAAATGGTGCCATAAATCTGGATTGACACCTGAAGGTTATTCTGGTCCTAGGATTGGTTATGTTTTTCCCCAAAAGACTGAAATAATTTCGCATTGATCAATTCATACTTATATCCAATTAGGAGCAAAAGTGAAGTCCTACTGGAGAAAAGGAATTATCTATCACTCAAGTATTTTGAGGGATGAAGAAGTATGTCTGATTTCTTATCGAAGTCTTGTAAGACCTTTGGTATTTCCCATTGTTAGAGGTTTTATTGTCCCCCAACTTTTTTTCCAGATGAATTGTTCCTATAAAGGAATTTAAAATCTGGATAGTTGTTCTTTGCTCCAAAAGCTAATAAAAACAAAGCTCGACAGCGTGCAGTTGGAGGCCTATGGAAAAACCTGGGTGTAACACACAAAGTAGAAAAACAAACTTTGCTGTTGAGGCCAGGAAGCGATGATCACATTTTCCAGTTCTAACTGTATGTGTTGGTCCTAACTGGGAATGTTTCCTATTAAACTGGAATTTTTCCTCTCTGTATTATTTTATAGTTGTTTTTTATACATTAACTGTTGACAGGAGTGGGTAACAGATGTCAAAGATAGGTATGTATAAGCTCAAGCACAGGGAGAGGGTATTTTTGTAATATGCTCGTTGAATCATCAAGGTTGGAAGTAACCTCAAGAATTGTCTAGTTGCAACTCTCCTGCCATGGGCAGGGACACCTCACACTAGTACAGGTTTCTCAGAGCCCCATCAGCCTGGTCTTAAAGACCTCCAAGGATGGGACTTCCACCATCTCCCTGGGCAACCTGTTGCAGTGTCTCACCACCCTCACGGTGAAAAACTTCTTCCTATCATCCAATCTGAATCTACCTACTTAGAGCTTGGATCCATTCCCTCTAGTCCTATTGTTACCTGACATTCTAAAAAGTCCCTCCCCAGCTTTCCTGTAGACCCCCTTCAAATACCGAAAGGCCACAGTAAGGTCTTCTTGTAGCCTTCTCCTCTCGAGGCTGAACAGCTCCAACTCCCACTCCCTCATTCTGTCTCAATAGGACATATATCTATGTTCTATATAGGGCTGTGTGTTGCTTTGTGCTCTACAAGACTGATCAGTGGTTTTATTTTTTTTTATTCCAGTACTTAGCCAAAGGATGCTCTAGGAAAGCTTCTGAGTAAATAACCACATACCCTACAATTTGGTATTTCAAACACAGTTCTTGGAATTATGAGGCTTTTCTTTCAAGGAAGTCTTTTTAAAGTGCACCACCTCCTTCTCTTCCCCTTTCCAACCTGTACCTCTTCTGAGGTCCTCTGATGTGTCTGTTGCTTGTGAACTTGTTCTAGAAAAGTTTTCATCTTGTAATGGGTTATTTTTTTCCTTTCTGACAGAGTGAAAATAATTTTTATTACTGATGGTTTGATAATGGTTGAAAATTAGAGGTAGATTTGGCTGGTCACACTAAACCACTTTTAAGTGTGTTGTTTGAATTTGTTACAGAAGTGTTCAGAGTGGTCAAGATGCAATCGATTCATCAGAAAAAAAAAACAAAACGTAAAACTACCAAGGAAAACTTTTGTATTTATCTAGGCTTTTGGGTGGTTTACTCGTACTACTCTTTGCAGGGGCTTGTAGTGATAGCATGAGGTCACTGGCTTTAAGCTGGAATAAGGATGATTTAGAGTGGACATTAGGAAGAAAATTTTATGGAGAGGATGGTGAGACACTGGAGTGGATTGCCCAGCGAGGTTGTGGATGCCCCCTCCCTGGAAGTGTTCAAGGCCAGTTTGCATGAGGCAACCTAGTCTAGTGGGAGGTGTCCCTGCTCATGGCAGGGGTGTTGGAACTAAATGACCTTCAGGATCTCTCCCAACCCATTCTATGATTCCGTCAAGCCCAGAGTAAGAATATTCCACTATGGAAATTCAGGCATACTCCTTCTATGTCGATTATTTCTTCAGGATTTTTAAGTTTTCATGTGGTGAATATAAAGAACATCAAATCCTATATCAATGGTTTTGGTTTGTTTTGGGGGTTTTGGTTGGGTTCTTTGGGGTTGGTTGGTTGGTTTTATTGGTATTTGTTTGGTTTATGCTGTTTGTGTGTGCGGTGTCACTTAAAATGACCATAGGTGCTTATGGTTGTTCTTTTCAAGTGTAATTTGACCTAAGTTTATAATGAGATCAGTTGAGTTGCTCTGAAGTGTTGGAAAAAAAGTGTTGCTATATACTTTTCCTACTGTTAAGTACTGTATGTTCTGGAGAAGGCCTCTAGTGCCATTAAAACACCCTAGCAATTCCTGATGTGTTGTGCAGGGGTAATTCGGTGGCCTTTGAGAGCAAATAACATTGTTGGAAAGACATCATTAGGAATTAAGATTTAAGGACACTGAAATAATCTTATATATTGGTTATATGGTTACACCAGAGCAGTGCCCGTGGCGAAGACTGTGATGGGGCAGATGGTACCCCTGCAGCCATGGAGGTATCAATTTCCCCAAGCTGAATCTGTCTTGCCTGTCGCAGTAATGGATGGGTGATACCTTCCTGTCCTGGTCTTGACCTGTGAGCCTTTTGTTACTTTGTGTACCCTGTTCAGTCGAGGAGAAGGGGTGATAGAGCATCTTGGTTGGCTTGTGACATCCAGCCAGGGTCAGCCCACAGCACGGCAACTGGATAATATGACAAAAATGACAATATTTCAGCCCTGTTCTGTGACTCTAAGTTAACGATGACTTTCAATGCTCTTCCTCTCTGCTGTGCCACTCATCCATTTGCAAAAAAAGATCTCTGTGCTTCTGAAATGGTGGAGGTTCCTGAGATAAGATCATCATATCAGAAATGTATCTGCATCATTGAGAGATGAGGAAATAGCTTCTGGCACAGTGTGCAGCCCTGGCTTCGCAGTTGTTCAGCTGCAGCCTTCTCTTGTGAAGTAATAAGGTGCTACAGAGAGAGAGGCTTCTGGTTTCCTTGACAAGTGTGGT
>VWYK01087001.1:0-10558 GCA_013399775.1 Semnornis frantzii | reverse complement strand
AATTAGATACCCTAGTAGGGTCTCCCAACCACCCTTCCACCTTCTCCCCACCCCCACACCTTACCCCAAGGTTTGCCTTATGCACAGGGTGAGCTTGGAGGATCAGCCAGGGGGGTTAGAAGAAAAGTGGTTTGTGAGGTTATTCAGCAGAGAGGAGAAGAGCCAGAAGCTGCTAGACCAAGATGCTGTGCTGCAGATAGACTGTGTTATCTATGTTTTGAGTTCTTAAACATCTCATCAAGCCTATGAGTGAAGTAGACATCACCATTGTTTCCTTTTCACAGCCTATAATATAATTTTCTCTATTAAAATATTTCAGTTAGCCTCAAACCAACACAACAAGCTTGACTTCAAGTCCTGCAAAAGTGCTTTCTGTAGAGAGTTTGCTTCCCTTAGGTATTGCAGAGTTATGCTATGTGTGGGTTATTGCAGTGTGCTGGAGTAGGTTGCTGTAGCAGTGAAGGGATGAAAGATGCTGATTCTAAGGCAATCTCAAGTACCTTATCTGAACCAACCTGGTGGTATGTTGGGGATACTCCATCACTGACGTAGCCCTTCCTTGTGCAAACCCCTTCCTCTTGTAGCTTCTGTCCATACTTGTGTGAACCTCTCTGGGATAATGCTGTCTTTGCTGTTGTGTTTTCCAATTCTGATTGAATATCAGAAGATACTAAAAATAGTCATTAGAGCTGGGATATTTCATGAAGTGTCTTTTGCTATGTTCTTTTTCACTATATTTTATTTTGAGCCTTCATCTTTCAAAACATTATGCTAGCAAGGCTTATCTCAGTCTTTTGTGAAGCTCTTTGCTTGCCAACCTGTAGCACCTTCTGGTGATGGGACTAGGATTGGTTAATGCCTTCAAGAGAAGTTAAGAAGCTCTGGTATGGTGAGATTTGCTGCCCCCAACTCTTTGAGAAAGATTATTTTCCCCTCCTCCCCATATTATGTGAACAAGTCAGTGATCTTGGCTAAATACTGATTGGTTTTATCACAACTGAATTCCAAATCTATGGACAATTTTCTTTTTTTTCTGGATTATAGGTGTTACTGCCTGTTCTCGAGTGTCCTGTTTTCTCTGCTGCCAGCTGAGATATCTGTTGAAGGAAACAATTTCTAATTTCATTTGAAATTTCGTGTATGCAGGCTTTGTTGACGGAGGACCCTCTTGTCTGCTCCTGGTTTACAGGTGCTATAAACCCAGATGGCCTAATGCAACCCCATCTTCTCTCTCATGAATGTTCCATGCAGTACTGACTAGCTTGCTGAGCTTTCTATGATGCACCATGCCTTGTTCTTGAGTGACATGGATTTAATTACGCCTTCAAGCCAATACAGCTAATGAGCACTTTGGATTACACTGCAAGAACTTCTTGGCCATGGGAAAAAAATAGTGCTAAATTTCTGTAGGGATCTTCGTAGTTCCTTATTTTAGATTTACTGTCCAAATTTGAGTTTCCAACACTTTCAACATCCATTAAGTAGATATAGTTTAAAAAAAAAAATCCTGAAATACATCATGTTTCTAAAATGGCAGGTGAAAACTTGGTGTTTTAGTAAGCGGTTGCTAATTCCACTGCTGTTTCAGAGTCAGGAGTAGCTTCCAGGCAGGCTTTACATCATGTACACCTACTCTAATGGCAGTAGCTAATGTAAAATGAACTCAGTAATTTTTTTTTTCTTAGAAAAAGTCAGAACATAAATTCCACTGAGGAAATTTTGTGTTGAGTCTTAGGCTGTCATATAAATAGCTGCGTGTGTGTGTATGTGTATATATGTGTATAAAAAAACATTAGTTTTTAAAACCAGGTAGAAATGTACTTTTCAGGCTAAAATTCAGCTGGACAAAGAACTACTAAAGACTTGACCATGTTATGAATTCTGTAGTACAGATTTATATTTTGAAAGGTGATTTTTATTTTGTGAATAACTCACTCCTCTGTGTGCTGTTAAAAAAACAAGCAAGCAAGAGGACCAAAGCCACAAAACAAAGCCAAAACCTGCTAAGAAAAAAAACTGTAGGTTAAAGAAGATCCAGTGATCCAATATGATTAAATGGTGAATGGCTTGTGCACAGAGGTGAATGCATTGTCCTTGTGCCACTGGAGGAAATCTGTGGAGGTGAATGTGAGGCCGTCTCGAGTGGCTGGGAATTTTTGGCAGCATCCTTTCCCATCCTTGCAACCTTGGTGAGCTCTGTACTGCCTATGAGGTTTTGCTCTGTGCTCCCTAGCAGCTGGGGATGTCAGTAATTCATCCTCTTGTTCATATGTGTCACGTGAAGTAGATAATGTTCTTGAGGGAGGGGGGAGTTAATTGTTCCTTCTCTTTGGGTTCATAATGACTCTGTATGCCAGAAATTCACAAACAACTGTACAGGAACATGCTCATAAGTACCTTGTGTTAAGCTATTGCCATTAGGTCAAAAAGTTGGTCTTTAGTTGCTCCTTTGTATACTGAACCATATGTTTGGTAAGACATGGCATGGCACAGAAATGCAGAGCTCTTAATTAAACAGTAAATTAATCCAGTACAGATGTTGTTATTGTTCAGCAGAGATGCCCAAGAATATGTTATGTGTTGAACTGCATGGTAGAATGAGGGTCTGACCTTCAAGTTTGAAGGTTTTAATTAGGTAGCTGTAAGAAAGTAAAGCTGAAATGACCTGGCTCCTGTTTACACATGTCGGAGCAGCAGTGTGTTTAATAAGTTGTGCTGTAGCCATGGCTGGAGTGCAAATGTTTCTCAAAATGTAGAATAGCAAACTGCTGTCAGACAAATGCAGTGCCTTGGGTTATTGATATAATGATGGTGTTACTGGTGTGTTGTCCCTGTTAGAGAGTAAAACCTTTATTTTCCATAACAGTGAAGATAGTCCCTAGTGAGACCTCACCTGGAATACTGCATCCAGTTCTAGACTCTTCAGTTGAAGAAGAACAGGGATCTACTTGAGGGAGTCCAGTGGAGGGCTTATAAGGATGCTGAAGGGACTGGAGCACTGCCTTAGGAGAGGCTGAGAGACCTGGGGCTGTTTATTTGGGAGAGAAGACTGAGAGAAGATTTTATAAATATCTGAGGGCTGGGAGTCAGGAAGGAGGGAATAGGGACAGCCTCTGCTCACTTGTGCCCTGGGATAGGGCAAGGGGCGATGGATAGAAACTGCACCACAGGGAGATTTGACCTCAACATGAGGAAGAACTTCTCTGTAAGGGTCACAGAGCACTGGAGTAGGCTTCCCAGGGAGACTCTTCTTCTCTGGAACCTTTTCTGCCCTGTCTGGATGTGTTCCTGCTCAACCTACACTAGATTCTGTGGCCCTGCTCTGACAAGGGAGTTGGACTTGAAGATCTCCAGAGGTCCCTTCCAACCCCTAATGTCTTGTGGTCCTATGATAGCAGTATGAAGTGCCGTAGATGTAGCCCCATACTGACACACAGTGTGAGTTTTATGGCAAGCATTGCAGAGGGAGATAATTTGCTAGGAAAATGAGTATTGGTGAAAGAGGTTTTTATTCTTATAGGCAACCCCCTTCGTGAGTATTAATTAGTGTACAGCATCGTTTAAAAATAAATAATACATAAGCAAAATAATTCTTGCTTTGCCACAAGCTTGTTTTATTTATGTGTGCACACATGGTCCACTCTAATTAAGCAGAGCTCTTTATGGTTTATTTATTTGTTCTAGAGAGGCTACTTAATATTTGAGAGAAATGGGAATGATGTGTCTGACCTTTGCAGTGGCAGTGTTAACAGTGAGATGAGTTTTGCAGAAGCCTGCAAGAGCAGTAAAATAGCAGGTTGATCTTTTTCTCCATTTGCTGGAACATGCTCAAGAGACCTGAAAGCATAAGAGGGGAAAAAAAAACAAAAAAACCAAAAAACAAACAAACAAAAAAAACCCCCAGCAGTAAGTGGTTAAAGAGTATTTTCTTGCATTTTCAGATCTCAAGAGAATGCTACTGACAGGGTGAGGTAGAGGCTTAAAAACGTTTTCTTTGCCTTTTATTGTGACGCCTGCTTTATTACCAAACCACCAAGGTAGTATTTCACATGGTGAATACTTGTTCGTTGTTGGGGTGGGGTTTTTCTATTTGTTTTTGTTTGAAGATGGTTTTTTTGTTTGTTTTTTCTTTTTTTTGTGGGTTGGAGTAGAACATCTCTCTTATGAAAAGAGCCTGAGGGAGCTGGGGCTTTTTAGTTTGGAGAGGAGGAGACTGAGGGGTGACCTTATTCATGTTTATAAATAGGTAAAGGGCAAGTGCAAGGAGGTTGGAGCCAGGCTCTGCTTGGTGATGTGCAATGACAGGACAAGGGGCAATGAGTTGAGGGTGAGGCATAGGAAGTTCCATGGAAACATGAAAAAGTTTTTCTCTGTGAGGGCAACAACACTGGAACAGGCTACCCAGGGTGGTTCTGGAGTCTGCCTCTCTGGAGATATTCATGGCCTGCCTGGATGTGTTCCTGTGTGAGCTGGTATAGGTGATGCTGCACTGGCAGGGGAGTTGGACTTGATGAGCTTTTGAGGTCCCTTCCAACTCCTAACCTTCTGTGATACTGTGTTTGCTGTTGCTTTTTTGTTTGTTTGTGTGTGTTCGTTGGTTTGTTTATTTTAAATACCAATAAAAGGCAGTAAATGTAAAGGGAGGTGGAGATCTGTCCAGATAATAAGCTTTACAGACTATGGATAAGCATGCTCTGGACAGCCTGATCTAGTTGAGGATGTCCCTGCTGACTGGGGTGGGAGTGATTGGACTAGATGACCCTCGAAGGTCTCTTCCAGTCTGGACCATTCTATGATTTTACAGCTTTCTCGTGTGGTCGTCTTGTAGGGGAATTTGTCACTCAACTTTATAAAAAAACATGTGGTATGCACAGGCAAATCTTATTACCTGCTTCTCTTTTAAGGCCTTGGCCTAATATAGATTCTCACCTCTTACATCTCCTCAGCTTGTGCTGTGGTGAGGAGCTCAGTACTTGCAATTCAGCCCACCATTCTTTCCTCCTCCTGCCTCTCTGATGGATTCCTCTCACAGCTCTGTGCTCTTCCCTGTTGTGTGTGTTGTACGCGCAGTTGCTGTCTGATGAGGACTTTGCCCATTATTTCTGATAGAACATGGGAGAGAGAAAACTATCTGTTGCAGATGTTAATGGCATAGGTTTTGAAAAGGCAGAGAAGCAAAAACCCGGTATGAAGAAGCTGATGGATACTCGCATATTGGGATGATAACAGTGCTCTATATAAAGCTATGGAAATCAAGTGTTTGTATATGTAAAACCTTTTTAGTTGAGCCAGGCACTTGTGGATGATATCAGTGATTTTTAGCTGACTTCCACGTGAACATAACCATTTCTTCCTTTGTTCTGCTGTGGAAGCTTTTCATATGTGTACATACAAAATTAATATTCTCTTAATGGAAGATGCAATTTGTGGTTTGTGCAGTTGCTCATATGTTTTGCTAATTAATCATTAATCATCTACTATTGGAGCAGTATCTTTTTCTTTAATTAGCCACTGATACATGTCTGTTAGAAATCTGCCTGCATAGCTCTTAAAGTGCTGCAGTGTTATGCCACATTTTTCTCCTAATCAGTAGGTAACGTTTCATAGCTTTTGTTTGCTTGATTGCTTATCTGTTTTGCAAATGTAAAAATGTTCTGTTTGCATCCATATGGTAGTTAGCTCAAAGTAGTGGTATGCTGTATAAGTTTTTATACAGTGATACTTACGGGGAGGAACAGAGGTGGTTGTCTTGCAGAGGAATGGAAGCTGATGGTTTGTGCTTCTTTCAGCCAAACTGATGGAGATAAGTAATAGCTTTTTCTCTTTCTTCCTCCACACAGGGAATGCAGGATTGCTATGACTAGCTAGCTAGTCATGGAATTATCATAGAATTGTCAGGGCTCGAAAAGACCTCGAGGATTATCTAGTTCCAACCTGCTGCCATGGGCAGGGGCACCTCACACCAGATGAAGTTGCTTAGAACCACATCCAGCTTGGCCTTAAAGACCTCCAGGGCTGTGACTTCCATCACCTCCCTGGGCAAACCTGTTCTAGTGCCTCACCATCCTCATGGTGCAAAATTTATTCCTAACATCCTATCTGAATCTACCCAGTTCTAGTTTTACTTCATTCCCCCTAGTCCTATTACTACCTGACATTCTAAAAACTCCCTCCCCAGCTTTCCTGTAGACTCCCTTCAGATAACTGGAAAGCCACAATAAGGTCTCCTCAGAACCTTGGGGGCTTTTGCTTTGCAGAAGGAGGCTTGGAGAGCTGCTGAGTTGTTCCTCACCTTACTAGTTCTGGCAATGATTATTCTTTTTCTGTACTGCAGAGTGAGTTGTTTGTAGGTCATGTGTATAGCCGTCTTGGTCGTGGTGGCCTACTGTAGATATACATGAAAGATATAACCTCATTTTTGTGAATGTCATGAGGTGAGCTTTAATGCAGTAGCTACGATAAGGAGGGTAAGGTTTATCATGGAAATACCACTTAAAACAAACTAATTCAAAGCAGTTTAGGGCTTTTCTTGGACAGAGAGAGAAGATTTGTTATGATCCGTGGCAGGGTTTTCGAGAGGTGAGGGTTGTGTTTTAACTTCATTGTTGATTTTAGGTGTCACTGCTTCAGAAGAATTCTGGTGGTGGCAGGTGCTGGGGACATCAAACTTTCACCTTCCCTCTCTTTTGTAATACTTGAAAATCTTAAGAGCAATGGGGCTTCCATGTATTGCATAAACTCACATTCATCAGTTCTCATGAGAGATTTTCGGTGAGTGGAACTACTGGAGCTGGGGCAGCAAAAATGAAGAGAAAAACAAAGGCATTTTCTGAAGTAGTTTGTGCTTAAAATATCAGTGGAAAATAAATGCACAAAGTGAAATTATCATCATCTCTGATTCTGGTAATGTAAGTGAAGAGTTCTCGGTTTAGACTTTAAATGATCTGTGTGGCTTGTGGTCTCTTTCTGATGTACGCTGATTGTGAAGTGAGAATAAAATTGAAGCTGACAGTGACAGAGCCACCGTGTTAGGATTTTGCCTTACGAAGTGGCAGAGATGCTGGTAAGACGCTCTGCAGGAGACAAAAGGCCCTTTGCACTGCAGATGTGGCCACCTGAGGCAAGCCCTGCAGCCACCTCTTCTCTCTGCTTGGAGCTTCCAAATAACCCGACCCTTCCACAGCTCTGGCAGGGATCATCAGTACAATTACCCTGTGGCTAGCATGGCAGGCCTAATGCCTCTGTGATTGAACCATGAGGAAAAAAAGATTTAAGCTGGGATAATGCTCCAGCCTTGTCCTGGCAGCTGATGGCATCATCTCCAAACCTTCTCACTCCAGCTGGCTGCAGGAGAACGAAAGCAGGAGCATGTGAAGTTTGCAGCACTCCTCAGACCTTGTGTGATGGCAGCACACAGCTCAGTACTTGCTGCCATGTTGCTAGGGCAACCTGCCTTTGCAGTCATTTATTTCCAACTTCAGTCTCATTCCTCCTCTACCCTGCCTTTGCTGGAGTGGTCTGTTTGGCACTCAGGTACGCTTTGATGGGCTTTGAATGTATCTTGTGTAGCTACCTATTACTTAAACAGGGAAGATATCTTCCATCACCCTAGCCCAAGTCATTAGCGAGAGGTCTGTCTTGGATTTCAGCCTTTTAATTGGCATGTATCTATGCATGTCCATGCATGTAAATTAAATATTGTGCTCATTTGTGCATTTGGTGCTGTTACTGGAAGGGAGCATTACATCATCCCTGGAAATGTGGCTGTATGAGGCTTTGAGCAACCTGATCTAGTGGAGGGTATTCNGGCACAGGTTGGCCAGGGAGACTCCGGCTGCTCCCTCCCTGGAGGTGTTAAAGGCCAGGTTGGAGGAGGCCTTGAGTGACCTGTACTAGTGGGAGGTGTCCCTGCCTATGGCAGGGGGTTGGAACTAGATGATTCTTGAGGTCCCTTCCAACCTAAACCATTCTGTGATTCTGTGATACTACTCTGTGATCAATGTTCTCTAGTGCTACTAGAGCAGTTTAAACTGTACTCTCTTCTTTCCTTGATATTTCTGTGTGTTTTGAGGGGCTCATTAGAATGTATCTACTTGTAAATGTGGCCTAAATCTTCATCTCCACTTGTCGCAAGCGTGAAGTGGTTGTTCTTGTGTGTGAATAAAGTTGCCTAAAGAATCTGTGGGCCTTGGTGTCTTTGATCTGTAGACAATTTAAACCCCAAATAATAAAAGAGACTAAAACATAGGTGTTAATGCTGTTTTGCAGCAGTGATGTCTTTTTAAATGTATTATTATCCATAATAGAGGCTTTGCTGTGAGAAGTGACCAGTTGTGTGTTGTCTTTTTTCCTGCTCAGCTGTCCCATTTCCTCCGAGCCACCGTCTCACAGCTAAGGAAGTGTTCGACAATGATGGCAAACCTCGTGTGGATATCTTAAAGGCACACCTGATGAAAGAAGGGAGGCTGGAAGAGAGCGTTGCTTTGAGAATAATAACAGAGGGAGCTTCAATCCTTCGCCAGGAGAAGAATTTGCTGGACATAGATGCACCAGTCACAGGTGAGTATGGGGTTGTGGTGATAGAGGGATACTTACTGTTTTGGGCTGTGTTAAGTAACGCATTAGTGTGTGCAGCTTCCTAAACAGCTGAAGGGCAACTTGTGAATCATTCCTTCTCTCCAATACCTGGTTCTCTCTGTCTGCTACCACTAAGATAATGGAGGCCATCAGGCAACTGGAAAAGCAGAGGTTTTCCTGAAACAGAAAACATTTTAAGTCTTTAGGAGAGCAACTCTCTCACTTTCAAAAGTCATCTGGCCTTTTGCTCCATGTATTAACTCCATGATTTTATAGATATAATTTACTATAGTAGCACTAATCAGACAGCGTTGGGCTCTGAAAAAACAGTAGTATCAGAGTAAATGGAAATACTGGTTAAATGATAAGGAAAAAAGAGTGCAGAAATCAAGTAAAAGGCAAACAAAGCCCCAAACCACCAAAAAAAAAAAACAAAACCAAAACCAACCCAAAAAAACCCAAACAAAATCAAACCAACCAACCAAATCAGCAGAATCCCAGTTTGTGTTGCCCAGGGGATTAATGAATTGTGTTGGCTGCAGAACCCATCCTGCCCTTGCCTATCAAATACTACTACCCGCTCATTAATCCTCAGGAAATGCTTTATACTTGGAATTTCCTTCTCTAATTGTCTCCTGCCTCTGATTGCATTCTGAATGTATGAATGCATTTGCTTGCTTTGATGTGCCTCCTCCCTTCTTTTGTTGTCATTACTGGATATGAAAGCTTTTTTGACAAGAAAACAATCTGTGACGTAGAAAATTAGCAGTTGGGCAGAAGATAATTCTAGCTACATTAAACTATGTATGAAACCAAGCTATGAAACTTGGTTGAAGAAATTCAGTCCTTTGCTCACTGTTGTTTGTAGGGAGCCCTAACCACGGTAAGGTAAATACCTTTATCTGCTGCAGAAGGGTTACCAGTCCTTAGTATTGACTGTGTTCACAAAACCTACATAAAAGTGGCAAAAACTTCATTTTCAGGAAACCATGTCTGAAACTGAAGAGTATGGTGTCTGCACTAAAATGATGCACAAATAATTGAAACTTGTAATTGTGAAAATGCCATCCAAGTAGGGGACCATAGCCTGACCTGGAGAGGTCTTTTGCATAGTAATTAGCTTGCCATGCTGACAGACAATTCTGATGGCAAAGATACCGATCACCTTGTGGCTCATGGATGAATAATGGAAATGGGATGAATAAAAAAAATCTCCCAAGCAGACAGAGAATGAAGTTCTACAGAAAAAATCTTTGACACTTCAGGATAAATGGAAGAAGTCATAAAGGTGCAATACCATTGTCCACAAATGAGTAGCAGATGTGCTGAAATTCTACCTTTCTGTGTATTTTTTCATTTTGATTTAATGTTTTAAAAACTCACTGAGACATGTAGACCGTAGGAGGATGGGACTAGGGTATTGCATATTGTGGTGTATCTCCTCAAGTCCATCTTTAATGTTGTCCCTCTGTTTTAATTTGTCTTCAACATTTCTTTTTTTCTTAAATGGTTTTGAAGGTATCAGAATTGTTCTGAATTGTATCTTAGATGCAAATCTTCTACAGGTTACCCCATTGTATAACACTGTTATAATTTACATCTTTGATTCTTTTTGTTGCTTGAACCTACATTTTGCTTGTTCCTGCCTCTGAAATTGTTCTCATGCAGTGATTGTGATAGTGCAGCATTTTTCAGTGTGGCTGGTAGGTAGCATAGGAAAGTGGGGATGCTTGTTAGCGAGGGAGCTGAGAAGTGTTACTGTTCTGTGTGAACAAACATGAAAGCTGGAGCTGTCACAGTGATTATTACAGAATCATAGAATGTTAGGGACCGGAAGGGACCTAGAGAGATCACATCCAGTCCAAGCCCCTGCCAGAGCGAGATCTCCTATACCAGATCACACCCAGACAGGTCTTGACTATCTCCAGAGAGGGAGACTCCAATACCCCCCAGGACAACCTTGTTCCAGTGTTCTGTCCCC